>VMDO01004630.1:93363-122714 GCA_007922755.1 Pedetes capensis | reverse complement strand
CTATTGTCAGTGCTTCTCTGCTGTTCATAGGGTTTTCAATGGCAGATTGATTTTTGGGAGGGGGTTGCCAGGTCCTTCTCCCAAGCCTACAGCTTCTGGTGTTCCCAGGCGGTCTCCCATCCAAGTACTAACCAGGCCCGACCCTGCTTAGCTTCCGAGATCTGACAGGATCGGATGCCACAGGGCTACAGCTGCAGGCTTAAAGACAGGGTCTCAATAAATTGCGCAGGCTGCCTCTGGCCTCAAACTTGCAATCTTCCTGCCTCAGCCTTCTAAATCACTGGGATTACAGGTGTACATCATGATACCCAGAAAAATTTCCTTTTAAATTATTTATTGGACAATGTTGGGGTGACTCTTTTGGGGAGATGCTTCCTAGAATCTTGCTAGGGTCACAAGTGGTTGGAAACATAATTGGTTTTGGCAGGCAGCCCCCACCCTCCCTCTAGCCAGGGGATATCCTGGAATCTTGCTATCTGTTTGCCACCACAGTGTCCAGAATGAAAACAGGTGGAACATCAGGGCTTTTCTCCAAGTAGCTTAAAGGACTTGCAAACTCCTTCTTCAGATACTTCTCCCCATCCCTGTCTTCGTCAATATTTCTGGTCTGTAGCCTATTGTTAGAAGAAGACCTTCAGAAATAGACACAAGATCTGGGTTTGAAAAGCCTTGCCTCTGGGGAGCAGATAGATACTGGAAGACATTAGTGCATGTTTATTGGACCCCTTGGTGGCCGTAGGGTGCTTCTGCGACACTTTGGACATTTTATAGAGCAAAGAGAACAGCCAGGCTTGTCTTTTTTTTTTTTTTTTTTTTCCGGTACTGGGGGTTGAACCCAGGGCCTCGCGCCTGCATGCTTTGCAAGTGCTGGACCACTGAGCTGCACCCCCAGCCCATTGTTTTTACTTTTTTGAGACAGGGTCTTGCTAAATTACGCAGACTGTCTCTGGTCTTGAACTTGCGATCCTCCCGCCTCCGCCTCCCAAGCCGCTGGGATTACAGGCGTGCGCCACTGCGCCCAGCTAGGCTTGTCTTTTCAATGCTTATAGCTCCTGTAACTTACAGCTCACTAATCTTTGCACATCTCTCAGATCTGGAAAATATTTTTCTTTTAATTTTTCGGCATGTTTGCAAAGAATCCACACCCCTTGTCCTGGAATACAGTGGGAATTCCTGTCTCCCTCCTTCTCACCTACAAGCCTGTTTGGGGACTTCTTCCACAGAATGATTAGTGTCTCTGTTATGAGATTACAGAATACAAACTGCATCATGCCTCCGAAGAGCATTTACTTTACAGATCTGTTTCGTCAGCTGACTTTTCGATGTAGAATGAGGATGTGGTTTAGAATGAAGATGAAGTGAAATGAGAAAGAAAAGTGGGCCGGTGTGGTGGCTTATCCCTGTAACCCCAGCAACTTGGAAGGTGGAGGCACGAGGATTGCAAGTGCAAGGTCAAAGGCAGCCTGCATAACTTAGTGAGACCCTGTCTCAAAATAAAAACTAAAACAATGGGCTGGAGGTGCAGCTTAGTGGTAGAACCCTTGCAAAGCATGTGGAAGGCCCTGGGATTAACCCACAAGTACCATTTAAAAAAAAAAGAAAGAAAGAAAGAAAAAAGAAAGAAAAGTGTCATGTGTTATTGATGTGATACAAGATGAACTGACTCTAACATAACCCAGGATAGGAGTGACATTGTGACCAGAAATTCAATGCCATCTCTAGTATATCTTTAACAACAGATCAAATAAAAACTGTGAGGAAAAAGTCAATCTTTCTCCTTTCATTAACTTCAGTTTAGAAATGACAGTAGGAAATAGGCATAGGCAAGGACTTTCTAAATAGGAACCCAAAAGCACAGGGAACAATAGCAAGAACTGACAAATGTAATGCATGAAATTAGAAAGCTTTTACACAGCAAAGGACACAATTATCAGAGTGAAGAGACAACCTACAGAATGGGAGAAAATCTTTGCCAGCTATACATCAGACAGGGGACTAATATCTAGAATATATAAAGAGCTCAAAAAATTAAACTTCAAAAAAGCAAAGTATCCAATCAAACAATGGGAAAAAGAACTGAACAGAGACTTCTCAAAAGAAGAAATATAAATGGCCAACAATCATATGAAAAAATGTTCAACATCCTTAGCCATCAGGGAAATAGAAATAAAAACCACATCGAGATCCTTTCTCACTCCAGTTAGAATGGCTACCAGCAATGAGACAAACATCAACAAATGCGGGCCGGGATGAAGGGAGAAAGGAACCCTTAGATACTGCTGGTGGGAATGCAGGTTGGTGCAGCCACTATGGAAATCAGTATGGAGTTTCCTCAAAAAACTAAAACTAGAATTGCCAGATGACCCTGTATATATCTAAAGGAATATAAGTCAATATACCACAAAGAAGCTGGGTGGGGTGGAGCACCTCTGTAATCCCAGCGATTTGGGAGGCGGAGGCAGGAGGATCGCAAGTTCAAGACCAGAGGCAGTCTGTGTAGTTTAGCGAGATCTTGTCTCAAAAGGTAAAAAAAATGGGCTCAGGGTACAGCTCAGTGGTACAACACTTGCAAAGCATGCAAGCATGAGGGCCTGGGTTCAACCCCCAGTACCTAAAAAAAATGTATATATACCACAAAGATATCTGTTAATCTGTGTTTATTGTGGTGTTATTCACAATAGCCAAGATATGGAATCAATTTAGGTGTCCCTCAACAGATGAGTGGATAAGGAAATTGCGGTATATATACCCCATGGAATTTTATTCAGCTATAAAGAAGGACAAGATTATGGCATTTGCTGGAAAATGGATGGAGCTAGAAACTACTATTTTAAGCAAATTAAGCCAGACCTGGAAAGATAAACATTATATGTTTTCTCTCATATGTGAATGTTAGACTTTAATACATAATCATTTTTAAAACATATAGATTATGAAAGCAGATAGGACTTAACTGGGGAAAGAAAATGGGCTAAAGAAAAAGGGGAGAGGGTAAGAAGAAAGGATAATGAGAGAAAATAAATCATATATATTGCCCTTATGGCAAAATTGAGATGTACATATATAGATAGATATACACACAAAAAAGGCATGCAAGTAGAAAGGAGACCATTGGTGGGGAGGGAGGAGATGGAGGAGGGACATGAGAGGGTAAGGGGGAAGTTAGCATGAGCAATGTATAAGGAAATGCATGTATGGAAATGTCATGAGACCCATTAAGTTGTACCTTGAAAATTACTAATATAAAACTTAAAAAAAGAAACAACAGTAGGAAAAATGATTTCAGCAGAACTTTGTCTTCCTTTGAATAAGATCCATCCAGTAGTTTTGAAGAGATACAGAGAAGGATCATGCTCCTTTATTCAAATGTGAGATAGGTCATTTTTATATTAACGGAAATGTGGCCTTCTGCAACAGAAACACTATGCCTTATATGTCACTCCTATTCTGGGTTATGTTAGAGTCAGTTCATCTTGTATCACACCAATAACACATGACACTTTTCTGATCCCAGGGCTTTGCACATACTTTGCAAGTGCTCTGCCCCTGAGCTGCACTCCCAGCCCCTTTTTTATTTTTTAATCTTAAGAAAGGGTCTCACTAAATTACACAGGCTGTCTCTGGCCTCAAACCTAGGATCCTCCTGTCTCCACTTCCTGAGTTGCTGGAGTTACAGGTGTGAACCACCACACTTGGCTTAAACAGAGGATTTCAAAAGTCAGCTTGAGAAGACAAAATCAAATATTATAGTGGCATGTGCAAAGAGCTGGAGACAGAGAACGAGAAAGGAAGAACATGCTCTGTTTTTATCAAGGTTAAATAATTGAAGAAAAAATTCAAGTCTTAAGTGGCAATAGTGAAGGATTCTACTGGGAAAATATTAAATGATGGCATGAAACATCAAAAGAAGTTGGGAGGAATACACAGAGTCATTATACCAAAAAGAATTGGTGGATGACTAACCACTTCAAGAGGTTGCATATGATCAGGAACCAATGGTACTGGGGAAGAAGTGGAAGCTTCCTGGAAGGAATTGGTGAAACACAAGGCTCCAGGAATTGATGGAACACCAATAGAGATGTTGCAACAAACAGATGCAGCACTAGAGAGGCTCACTTGTTTATGCCAAGAGATGTGGAAAACAGCTACCTGGCCAACTGAGTGGAAGAGATCCTTATCTGTGCCTATTTCCAAGAAAGGAGATCCAACCGAATGCAGAAATTATTGAACAATATCAATATCTCATGCAAGTAAAATTTTGCTAAAGATCATTCAAAAGCCACTGCAGTAATATAGTAACAGGAAACTGCCAGAAAAATCAAGCCAGATTCAAAAAAGAGCATAGAACCAAGGACATCATTGCTGATAACAGATAGAAATTAGCTGAAAGCAGAGAACACCAGGAAGATGCCTATGTTTTAATGACTATGCAAAGGCATTTGACTCTGTGGATCACAATAAATTATGGACAACATTGTGAAGAATGGGAATACCAGAGCACTTAAGTGTACTAATGAGGAATCTGTACATGGACCAGAAGGCATTAGTTGGAACAGAACAAGGAAACACTGCCTAGTTTAAAGTCAAGAAAGGTGTGCATCAGGGCTGTATACTTTCACCACACCTCTTCAATCTCTATACTGAGCAAATAATCCGAGAAACTGGGCTTTATGAAGAAGAACACAGCATCAGGATTGGAGGAAGATTCATTAACAACCTGCATTATGCAGATGGCACAACTTTGCTCCATGAAATTGAAGAAGATTTGAAGCATTTACTGATGAAGGTCAAGGAACATGGCTTTCAGTATGGATTACACCTCAACATATAGAAAACAAAAATCCTTACAACTGGGTCAGTAAGTAACATCATGATAAGTGGAGAAAAGACTGAGGTTGTACAAAATTTTGCTTTACTTGGTTCTGCAATCGATACCCAAGGAAGCAGCAGTCAAGAA
The DNA here is from genome assembly GCA_007922755.1 of Pedetes capensis. NCBI lineage: Eukaryota > Metazoa > Chordata > Mammalia > Rodentia > Pedetidae > Pedetes > Pedetes capensis. Next base: position 117,757 of record VMDO01004630.1, on the reverse strand, counting down.
ATCAAAAGATGCATTATATTAGGAAAAGCTGTTGCAAAAGACCTCTTTAAAGTGTTTTTTTGTTTGTTTGTTTGTTTTGCTTTTTTTGTGGTATAGGGCTGAACTAGGGACCTCATACATGCTTTACAAGCACTCTGTCACTGGACTGCACCCTCACCCCCTTTTTAAAATTTTTTATTTTGAGGTAGGGTCTTGCTATGTTACACAGGCTGCCTCTGGCCTTGAACCTGCAATCCTCCTTCCTCCACCTCCCAAGTTGCTGCGATTACAGGTGTACACCACTGTATTTGGCTGAAGTGTTGAAAGTAAAGATGTCACATTGAAGATGAAGGTGTAACTGATTTATACCATGGTATTTTCAGTTGTATGATATGCTTGTGAAAGATGGACATTGAATAAAGGAGACAGAAGAGTTGATACTTTTGAATTATGGTGTTGGATATGAATACTGAATATACCATGGACTGCTAAAAGAACCCACAGATCCATCCTAGAAGTGCAACAAGAGTGCTCCTTGGAAGCTAGCATAGCTAGACTGCGTCTCACATATTTTGGACATGTTGTCAGGAGGGACCAATCCCTGCAGAAAGACATCATGTGTGGGAGAGTGGCAGGTCAACGAAACAAAGGAAGACCCTCAATTAGATGGATTGACAGAATGTCTGGAACAATGGACTTAAACATAAAAAAGATCGTGTGCCTGGCACAATGTCGGGGAGTGTTTTGTTCTATTGTACAGGGGTTTGCTATGAGTTGGACCTGACTTGATGGCACCTAACAACCACCACCTACCCCAATATTACTGCCTGTCTTGAGGAGTTCTCCTTTTCCGGGTCCTCTACTCAGGGAATTGCTGGATCCTTGACTTGGTCACAGAAAAGGATTTCAGGATGAGTTGGAGGTGGAGACAAATTGGCAGGGTTTATTAGGTAAAAGTAAGGGATGGTAAGGTTTTAGGGTGACGCATGGGGGTACACACAGAGAGAAGCCTAAGGAAATAATAGTACATATCTGAGACATGGATGCAGGTCTTTCAAGACAAAGATTTGTGCCTAGGTACCTAACACCACCACCACCACCGCCACCACCACCACCACCACCAACAATTGTTGGCTGATAAGACTCAGATCAGATCCTGGGGTGAGAGATCCCTTTTCCTTCTCATGTCCCCCCAGTTTTCCCTGCCTTTCTATTCTGCCTCAATAGGAAATGATAGTGTAGACTCCAAAATCAGTCTTGGATAAAAGTTGATTGATTTGCAAACCCAAGATGTCTGGGTGAATGGTTCAGAGATATTTTCCCCTTTTGCAGTACTTGATAAGCTCAACTCCCTTATCTGTCAAGGGGGTAGTGGAAGAGTCAGGGGGGATATTTAGGGCAGATCTGAGTACTTATTGACACATCGAGGTCTGCAACTCCACAAAACTGAGGTTTAGGATTGGCAAACTAAGGCAGGGCACTTCCTTCTTTGGAAAGGTAGTTCCTATTTTCGAACTTCTTCCAAGGGAGCTTTCAGATTAGAGAAGTGGGAGCGACTGGGTGTTCCCTAGGAGGAGCGAGATCCCTTGTAGCCAGCTTCTGTGGGCAGGGCCTCGTGCTGGTGGTGTAGACCTGCGGTGCAATGCGCTGAGCAAGAGAATCTTAAATACATATTCAATTTCCACAAAAGGAACCACTCTGGGGGGGGGGGGGCAACAAAGGAAGTGCTTTGTTTTCAAGAGGTCAAAGCCGTAGAAGAAGAGCTCGAGGCCTGAGAGTCCCAAGCCTTCAAGACTTTCTGGGGCCTAATCAGGATCAAATAATTCGCAGCATTCACATTCTTGTCCTCGTGTCTTAATGAAGGGATTAAAATACCAGGAGATGTAGAAAGAGCCTTCCGTTTTCTCCCACCATTTTCCTATAATTTGAAGCAAATAACTCTAAACTCAGTTTCCACATTTATCTGGCATGGAGGAAAGATTTGGAATTAAGATCCTTTCCATCGCTACCCGTTTTAATTCCAATATTGCACTCATCCACTCCCCGAGCGTGAAGCTCCAGCCCTAGGTCTGGGTTTCGGACTAATGCGCAGACTCCACACTGGGATCCCACCCCCTTCCGTTCCCTTGTTCTCCAGCAGAGGGCGCAGACACCGAGTTTCTTCTGGCCCCGCCCCGGCATATGGGGGCGGGGGAGGCGTGCAAGGAAACTTGGCCTCGGCTTTCCGGGAGCCGTGAGCACTCAGGCGCTTGCGCGGGTGGCGCGGGATAGGACGGCGGCGGCACCCGGACGCGGCCGCCGGCTTCCCCGAGCTTGCCGATCCGCAGCCCCGGCCCCGTGCACACGCGCGCGCGCCCCCGCACTCCGCCGGCCGGGCTCGCGCTCGCCCGAGGGGCGCGCCCCGCTCTCCCGACGCCGCCCACTCCCCTCCCTGCGGCCGCTCCTCCCTCCGCCCCGAGAGCCCCGGGCTGCGGCGGCGGCGCCCGGGCGAGGCCCCTCCTTCACGCCCTGCTTCTCTCCCTCGCTCGCGGCGGAGCGGAGCCGGCCGACCCGCCGGGCCCCCGACCCTCCCCGGGCCATGGCCGGCAACGTGAAGAAGAGCTCGGGTGCCGGGGGCAGCGGCGGCTCCGGGGGCTCAGGTGCGGGCGGCCTGATCGGGCTCATGAAGGACGCCTTCCAGCCGCACCACCACCACCACCACCACCTCAGCCCGCACCCGCCGGGCGCCGTGGACAAGAAGATGGTGGAGAAGTGCTGGAAGCTCATGGACAAGGTGAAGGACCTGGCTGGCTCCCGCGGGGACCGGGGTGGGCGTGGGCGGAGGGCCGCAGCCGGGGACCGATGGCCGGCAGAGGAAGCTTGGGGGAGGGGGTCGGCCGCGGGACCGGGAGGCCAGGAGCCTGGATGACCGGGGACGGCGGAGAGGAAGCCGGGACGGTGGGGGTCCGGGGAACGGCTGCCATTGGGAGTTGAGAACGTTGAGGTGTGCGGGGAGCGAGACAAAGATGGGGTGGGGGCTGGGGTGAGGGTTAACTGGGAAGCCACCGGGGCGGAAGTGCAAGGGGGGGTGCAGAGTTTGGGGCTCAGTGCCGGGTGTGGGGATGTGGGTCACGGAATTGGCCCCGGGAGGTGGGCGGGGGAGGGGGTGTGAGGAAGTGTTTGATTGACCGGCCTGGGCTCCTGGCTGGGTGAGGAGCCGCGACCTGACTAGGGAATCAGGTTTATGGGGCTCTGATGAGAGACCTATCTCTGGTCGGGACAACTCCGCAGGCTGGCTGTGGTCTGGGCGAGCGCGTAGTTTTTTCTCGTTGAGATGTGACACCAAGATAAAAGGAAGAGGTGGGTTTAAATGGGGCAAGGAAGAAACTTTCCTCCATGTCTAGTGCTGGCTCAGCTTTTTGTTATCCTGCGAAACATCGGATGTGATCCATTCCTGGTGCTGATATATGTACTGGTCAGACCCCAGGTTCTGGTTAGAGCCATTATCTTGTGGAAGGTGGATTGCCTGAGCGTGCTAAACAGCACATTCTGCCTTCATAACTTCCTCCCTACCCGCAGCGGTTTTAGCTGGACTCTATCTTTTTTTTTTTAATAATGGACTTAACCTATTATTACAAGACCTAACTTTGAGCTTGTCCCATGAGCCTTTTTGAATGCCTTTTTAAAATCAGATGCAAAAAATAACTGCTTTATATTGAGCCCTTTGAGTGTGTCATTTTGGAGACTTACTTCCTTATAGTTGAGTCTATATAATGAAAGATAGTAGTTTCAAGTACTCAAAAGTGTACAAGAAGTGTATAAACAATCCAGTCTTTTCTTGGAATTCAGTACACTATTTTCTTCATATTCATTAACAACTTATTTTGGCAAAATTTATATTGTAGATGAAAAGTGTTGTTATTTCCTCCAGGGTAAAATTGGTTTTCTTTGGTTCCCCTCTGGGGCTCGGTTCCTCTTCTGTAAAGTTCTTCATGGGTTTTGGACTAGAAACAGCTAATAAAATAATTATGAAGCACTTGGAAAATGTAAATGTGCTATATAAATGCTTAACAAGTGCTGTGTGAGAATTAACACTCTTGTAATGCATACCAGTGGTTTCAGAGCCACTTTTGCAGGGCTGATTTTTCTTAGGTTAAATATTGCTGGAGGCCCTGTGTTCCATCCCTAGCATGTCCCCCACCCCCGCAGAAAAAGTATTGAAATTACTGACAAAAATATTTGTATGTTGATTATATTGGTGATGTAGTACTAATTTTATCATTAGAACTTAGAATAAAACCATTATAGACAGGTGAATGTATAGAGGAAACTTTAAACGTGTTGCCATCTTTTAAAAGTCTAATGTGGGCAAAATCTGATGTTGGCAGGTTTGCATTGTAGGGATTTGCTGTTAAGGTCCTCTAGCATAGAAAAAATATTTTTCTAATTTGTTTCTCATGTAGGCCATGTAGGTGCAGTTTATCAAAATTATACTGATTAGTGACTTCTTAAAAATAATGAACTTGAGAGCAGGGCAAGGTGGCGCACACGTGTAATCCCAGCGGCTCTTGGGAGGCGGAGGCAGGAGGATCGCAAATTCGAGACCAGAGGCAGTCTGCGTAATTTAGCGAGACCCTGTCGCAAAAAGTAAAAAAATGGGTTGGGGGTGCAGCTCAGTGGTCCAGCACTTGCAAAGCATGCAAGCACAAGGCCCTGGGTTCAACTCCTAACCTGAGCCAGGCATGGTAGTACAGTCTGTAATCCCAGCACCCTGGAGTTTGAGGTGGGAGCACCAGAGCATGTTTAAGGTCAGTGTGGGTTGCACAATGAAACCCGTTTCAAAAAAAGGTAAAAGCGCCGGGTGCGGTGGCGCACGCCATGTAATCCCAGCGGCTGGGGAGGTGGAGGCAGGAGGATCACAAGTTTGAGACCAGAGGAAGTGTGCATAATTTAGTGAGACCCTGTCTCAAAAAAGTAAAGAAAATGGGCTGGAGGTGGCAGCTCAGTGCTCCAGCACTTGCAAAGCATGCAAGCGCAAGGCCCTGGGTTTAACCCCTAGTACTACAAAAAAAAAAACCACAAACAAACAAACAACCAAAAAAACGGGCTAAGGGTGCAGCTCTGTGGTACAGCACTTGCAAAGCATGCAAGCGCGAGGCCATGGGTTTAAACCCCAGTACCACCACCAAAAAAGTCTGTGTATTGAATTTTGAGTTCTGTAGTATGTTTATTTGGGAGGGATAAAGATAACTCAGTTTTGAGTCACAGTGCTTTTAGGATTTGGTACTTTCAATGACAGTAGACTTTAGCTTTTCCATTCTAGTCTAGGAAGAGGAATATTATCTCAGATGACTTCAGTACTGTGTCCTGCATCACATGTTACTGATTGTGCCAAAATGACAACTTAGTGCCTTCTGTTATGGTAGTCCTGTAGGTTCATACTGCTTTCCACATTTTCTTAATACTTCTGTAATGTTGCTAGATTGCACCATCTCTTTTACCCTTGATGCATAAGAGTTCTCTTTTTCACTTCATTTTTATCGTTGAAAGTCTTTAAAGAGGTCATTACACCTTCTTGACGTTAGTATTAAAAAGTAGTGAAGAACTTAACTGTCAAATCCACAGCTGTCCTACACATTTATTGAATTGAGACCTAAATCATCATTTCATGGTTGTTTTGTCATTGTAGAAGCATTGTTCTAAGTGTTGGCAAGTCATGTCTGACTCAGTGACGCTCATAGAGTTTTCAATGGCTGATTATTTCGGGAGTGGGCTGCCATGTCCTTCTGCGTTTTTGCCGTGCTACGGATTGAACCTGGGCTGGGGCTTAGCTCATTTGGTAGAGTGCCGTGTTGCACTCTCTGAGGCCCTTGATTGGATCCCCAGCACCCCAAAAACAGGAGAAGGACCTGGCAATCCACTCCCAAAGCAATCCTGAAACAGCCATTGAAAACCCTGTGAGGGTTGCATGAGTTCAACAGATTGAACCCATGGCCTCAGAGAGTGCAGAGCAGCACTCTACCAACTGGGCTAAATCTCAGCCCTATTGAAGCTAAACGTGTATTATTTCAGCCTGGGGCTGATCAGTTTATTGACTTAGTACTGAGAACTGTTAGTCTGCTGTTTTCCCTCAATATTGGCTATATATGGATGGGGATGTTGGTGTAAATCAGGAGTTTTGGTCAGCATAGACTCAGTTTACTAATTTACTGATTACTAATTTACTTCTGTGTGACAAAAATGGCTAGTACATAAAGAGACAAACTAGGTAGATGAGAGGAGTGGAGAGAAAAATCATGCAAATGGTCTTAAATGTAAGTTTTAAAATGTCAAGATAATTTAGTGAGAAAATTCCATTGTGAAATGAAGCAGGGGTTGGCAGACTTTTTCTGTAAAGGGAGGGATGGTGTTTTAGGCTTTGCTTGCCACATGCTTAATCTCATATTTTTGGTTGTTACAACTACTTAAAAATGTAACAGCCGCCATGGTGCAGGCCTGTAATCCCATTGACTCCGGAGGAGGCAGGAGGGTTGCAAGTCTGAGGCCAGAGGCAGCCTATGTAATTTAGGCAGACTAGATCTCAATTTAAAAAATAAAAAATGGGCTGGGGTGCAGCCCAGTGGTGGAGCACTTGCAAAAGTATGTCTGAGGCTCTGGGTTCAACCCTCAAGTACCATAGTAAATAAGTAAATAAATAAATAAATAAATGTAAAAGCCAAGCTGGGTATGTTGTTGTTGTTGTTGTTAGGGGCCGTCGAGTCGGTATCCGACTCATAGCAACCCCTCATAGGGTTTTCAATGGCTGACTGTTTCGGGATTGCCTTGGGAGTGGATTGCCAGGTCCTTCTCCCATTTTTGCGGTGCTGGGAATTGAACTCAGGACCTCAGAGACTGCAGCGCACGCAGAGCTCTACCAACTGAGCTAAATCCCAGCAAGCTGGGTATGGTGTCCATAAATCCCAGCACTCTGGAGACTGAGGTTGGAGGATGGCCAGAAGATCATGAGTTACAGACATGCATGGGCTATATAGCAAGACCCTATCTCAAAAATCCTAAATAAGGAGCCTGACACAGCCAGACTGACTCCACCCCAGACACTCTGGGGCGGAGCCAAGAGGATCACCAATTTGAGGTCAGAGGCAGCCTGCATTAATTTAGGGAGACCCTGAGTTAAAATTGTTGTTGTTGTTGTTAGGTGCCGTCGAGTCGGTATCCGACTCATAGCGACCCTCTGTACAACAGGGAAAACACTATTGCCAGTGTTTTTCTGCTGTTCATCGGGTTTTTCAATGGCAGATTGATTTTTGGGAGGGGGTTGCCAGGTCCTTCTCCCAAGCCTACAGCTTCTGGTGTTCCCAGGCGGTCTCCCATCCAGGTACTAACCAGGCCCGACCCTGCTTAGCTTCCAAGATCTGACGGGATTGGATGCCACAGGGCTACAGCTGCAGGCTGAGTTAAAATTAAGAAAGAAAAATTTAAATCCTAAATAAATATGTAAAATATGTAAAAACATTTCTTAGTTTGTAGATATACTGAGGGAAAAATGTCTGCAAGTCACCATTTGCCCACCTCTAAAGTAAAGCATTGTGTTGGTAGTATTTTAGGTCTGTACCTTTTTTTTCCCCCTCTGTATTGGGGATCTAGGGCCTGCTATGCAAGCATATAGTCTCAGCTCTGTTTATATTTTAAATTAGGTTGCAACATTAAAATACTAAGGTGTTGATGACTTTTTAAGAGGATATTTTTAATAGGATATTTGTTTATTTTGCAGTGCTGGGGAATTGAATCCAGGGTGTTCTACCACTGAACTATACCCTGATCCCCGTTTGTAAATTTTTTTATATCTTGGGACGGGGTCTCCTTAGGTTGTACACATTGCCTCTGGCCTTGAACTCAAGATCTTCCTGCCTCAGCCTTCTGAGTTTCTGGAATTACAGGTGTGTACCACTGTACCTGGCTTTAATGAGATATTTGCTGGAAAAAAGTTTTCCCTTTAAAGCGTGATTTAAAAAAAAATTTTTTTTGAGTTTAAAAAAGTTATTTTTTAATTTTAATTTTAACTTTTTTTGTGGTACTAGGGAGCTGAGGGGGCTGGTGTTTAGCTCAGTTGGTAGAGTGCTGCTCTTCCAGTTTGATCCCCACCACGATAATGGGAGAAGGGTGTCGCAGCCCACCCATGACACAATCCCAAGAAACAGCCATTGAAAACCCTATGATGGTCACTGTGAGTTACCCCTGACTCCAGGGCACCTAACAACAGCAGGGAATTGAAATAAGTGTCTTGCATATGCTGCAGTCAACCACTGAGCTGGACCCCCAGCCCATTTTTTAACTTTGTATCTTTGAGACAGGGTCTCACTAAGTTATGCAGGGTACCTCTGGCATTGAACTTGAGATCTTTCTGCCTCTACCTCCCCAGTTGCTAGGATTAAAGGTGTGCACCATCATGCCCGCTAAAAATTTACTTTCAAAAGGTGATTATTTCCTTCTCTTACTTTCTCTTCTGCTTGACCTACCTGCTCCCTATCCCCAAAAGAACCTTGAGTAAATCCTTGTATTTTGGAAGTAAGATATATTTAGTTGAATTTATAAATCAGTATATTTCATTGAACTTCTTGCTCCCTCTTCTTCTCTTCCTTATATTTCTTCCTTCCTACATTACTCACTGAGTCCCAAGCAGGGTGCTAGGAGATTGCATGAGTGACTCATAATAACAAATGATACATAAATAGTGAATACAGGTGAATTATGTCTAAAGTGATATGGAGTTGAAGCTCTCTGTTTTTGAGACAGTCTTGCTATGTGGCCTCTTTGGAATTTTATGTAGAACAGGCTGGATCTTTCTTCTGCCCCGCAAGTGCTGGGATTACAGACATGTGCCAACACACCTAGCGGTGGATTCTCTTAGGATTTTTTTTTTTTTTCCCCCCGGTACTGGGGGTTGAACCCAGGGCCTCGCGCCTGCATGCTTTGCAAGTGCTGGACCACTGAACTGCACCCCCAGCCCATTGTTTTTACTTTTTTGAGACAGGGTCTCGCTAAATTACGCAGACTGCCTCTGGTATCGAACTTGCGATCCTCCCGCCTCCCAAGCCGCTGGGATTACAGGCATGCGCCAGATTCTCTTAGGTTTTAAGGACAAAACTTTTTTTTCTTGTTTTGTTCTTCTGAGGATTGAACTAAGCTTTGTGAGTGTTAGGCAAGTACTCTACCACAGAGCTGCATACCCAGCCCTTGGTTTTTTTGAGTCAGGGCCTCCCTGTGTAACTACATCCTGAGCTGGTGTGTACCATGTGGCTTTGTGTTTATCTTAACCTCTGAAGCTTGGAAACTCCTTGAGGGCAGCAGCTATAACTTGCTTATCTCCTAGCATCCAGACATGGGACATTACACAGCAGTGGGTGTTTTATAAGTATTGGTTAAATTGCTCTGTGTGTGCCAAAGGAATTAACTGAAAAGGTATGAGGGTGGGAATCTTTCTTTTCTTTCTTTCCCTCCCTCCCTCCCCCCCTTTCTTTCTTTCTTTTGCGGTACTAGGGGTTGAACCTAGGGCCTCACGCTTGCATGTTTTGCCCATTTTTGGGGGCCCCTAGCCCATTTTTTTTACTTTTTGAGGCAGGGTCTCGCTAAATTACGCAGACTGCCTCTGGTCTTGAACTTGCAATCCTCCTGCCTCTGCCTCCCGAGTTGTTGGGATTACAGACGTGCACCACTGAGCCTGGCTCGGGCTGGCTGGAGATTTTTCTTTTAATCACATTAAATTAGTCATTCATTCCCCCCCTCCCCCACCCCTGCCATAGTTCTTGAGGGATTGGCCCTTGTACATGCTAGGCAAATAATCAATAATGAATGCTCACGCAGAGTGTCCTATATACCATATTATCTAGGTCTGTGTTAAGTACACTCTGATATTTGCACAAGTGATAGTCACCTAAAGATGCATTTCTCAGAAGCTACCCTAGGAAGAGAACTATGATTGTATTTAAAGTGAGCTGTGCAGGTACACAGCAGTGATCCTTACTCCGCTCTTCATTCAAGCAGGTTGACATTTATATTCCCCCCTGCTCCGTCTCTGATAGGTTGAACCCACAGCCTCATGCATGCTAGGCAAGTGTTCTACTGAACTGCATATTTAGCCCTGTTTTAATTTTTATTTATTTTTTCTTTTAAATTGCCTGGGAAGTCCTTGAAACTTGGGATCTTCCTGCCTCAGCCTCCCAAGTAGCTGGGATTGTTGGTGTGTGCCACCATGCCTGGCAAAGTCAACATTTAGTAAAAGTGGTTTTTATCTTACATAAGTAATACGCAGTCATAAAACACATGTATTGTTTTTGTGCCTGTTAAGAACCCCCCTAAAGAATATAAAATTGTTCATAATTCTTATGGGTGAAGCATGAGGCAGTTGAGTATTTTATGTGGCTGATGACAAATTTTGAAATCTAATATGGAGTTAAAAGTAAGGTTAAGCTAGGGAAAAAGATAATATGTTCATTCTGTGTCTTTGGTTGAAATTTTTGATGGTTCTTACTATAGAAAAACCTGTTTTTAATATGTTGTTAGCCAGCAGTACACATATAATATGAGCTGATAAATCATGATCAGATTGGTCCGAGTCTTCCCCTTCAGCAGAGTTCATGTTATGTTCAAACATCCAGTAACATATTGTGAAAAATCATTTATTAACCAAGAGCATTAAAGAAAAATGGACTAAGAATTAGTTTGAAAATAGAGTCTAAACTTCAATCACATATTTCAATGAAGTTGTTAATTTTGATGTACATGAGGTTTGTTAGAAGGAGGGGGATTATAACAAGCAAGTCATTGTGAAATGTTTTCATGATTAGCACATTTTGTGCTGGAAGGAAATAGGTGGGAGTAGTCAACAGGAGCACTGGAAGCCAGCCTCACTCTGTTCCCTCAATGTTCCTTCCTGCAGCAGCTTCCAAAAGGGGGAGAAAGAGGTGCTAATGATGATATTGGTAGTGCATAGCCACTGGAGATCCAAGCACTGGGGAGATAGGGTGCCGCTTTCAGGACATTGTTGTTAGGTGCTATGAGTCAGATCTGACTCAGAGCCGTCCTACCTATAACAGAACGAAACACTCCCTGACACGGTGCCATGCCTGGTACTATGTTAGTGCTTCTTTGCTATTCATAGGGTTTTCAATACCTGATTGTTTTACAGCTCATAGCCCATAGCTCATAGCCATCAGCTCATAGCCATCAGAAATCAGCAGTGACTCAGGGTCTCCCCTCCCTGTAGCTTAAGGAATGTTGAATTGTGCTTAGCAAGGTTCTACTGCTTGAGTATGTTGTGGTTACACAGGCTGCCTCTGGCCTTGAACTTAATGATCCTCCTGCCTCCACCTGAGGAATCACTGGGATTATATGCATGCGTCACTGTGCACAGCCTGCTGAGTACCTTCTAATAACCACCGCTACTGACAGCCTGCCGTCTTCCCTCCGAGTTGAATCTGCCATGGAGGAAGTCCTTTTTTTTTTTTTTTTTTCCCTGAGACCGCGTCTTGCTATGTAGCACTGGGTGGCCTGCAACTCATGCTGATTGGAAGGTTTAAAAAGAGGTCAGTTCATTGGTACTTCACTGTGTGGGATGGGATCCCAATTCCTGACTCTTTCTTTTTTTTGTTGTTGTTGATCTATTTTAAACAGGAATACGTAGCTGTAGCAATCTTTGAGAAAAACAGAAACACAATTTATGACTCATAATATACAGAACAAAATTTTAAAGTCTCTTTAGTTGTCTATCCCTAAATATAAATAACAACCCTCCCTAGAGGTATCCACTGTCTATAGCTTAGGGTCCATCCCTCCAGTCCTTATTCCTTTTCCTAAGTGGCTCTGAGGAAATTAGATGGACAGCATCATCTTTGAAAATGATTTATTGCTGAATCAAAATTATAAGAAGGAAAAATCCTATTCAAAGGTTGGATCAAAATAAAAAAAAAAGATTTATTGACTTCAACAAGTAACTTTTTTAGCATTTATAGTCCTTTCCCCCCACGCTTTGTCTTTTCTTTTCTTTTCTTTTTTGTGTTTTTCCCGTGTTAGGGATCAAACCCAGGGCTTTGTGCATGCTAGACAAATAATCTACCACTGTGCTACTTCCCCAGCTCAGCATTTACTCCCTAAGACTGCCAGCCAAGTATCAATAATTGCTTATATCATGGAGCACTTTACAGTTTAGTATCTGCCGATACCTCAGAACTTTCAGATAATGCTTTAGGAGGTTCGTACAGATTCAGCAAACTCTAAGTTACCCAACTTATAAAGTTTTTTTTTTTTTTTTTTTTTTTTTTTATGTGGATCTAGAACTACTATTCAGGCTACATCAACTGATTTCTCCTAAACTAGTGATTCTTGGGCTTTAACATGAGTTCAGATCATCTGGAGAATCTGAATAGGCCTGGGGTGGGGCCTGAGGTTCTTCATTCCTGACCAGTTCCCAGGAGACATCAGTGCAGCTGGTCCAGGGACCACACTTGATGTAGCAAGACTCAGTATCATTGTTGCTTTTATTTTAGAAAAGCTTGGTGGGTTTTTTTTTTTTTTAAAGAAATGTCAGTAGGGTATCTTATTTATGTTTCAGATTTTTTTGCAAAATTTAGGGGGTTGAGCTCAGGTCATTGTGCATGCTAGGCAAATGCTCTAACATTGAGCTATATCCCAGCCCTTTTTATATTTATTACTTTGAGACTGGGTCTCAAAGTTGCATTGGCTGCCTGCGGCCTTAAACTTGTAATCCTCTTGCTTTGGCCTCAACTAGCTGAAACTTCGACATGCATCATGGGTGCCTGGCTTATACTTAAGAGTTTAATGACGATGTTCTTAAGTTTTGAAAATAATGCATTTTTGAAATACACATTTTTAGGCAGAAGTGGGATTTTCAAAGAAGTGATTTTGCAAGTTTTTTCCTTCTTAAACATTTGCTACATTATGGAGATTTTCCATATTGGTGCTCTATATGGGTCTCCTTAAATTTTTTAAAGGGCTGAGTAAAATTTTATGATATGGATATATGTTTATTTAACAAGTTCATATTGATAATCTTCTAGGTTATATCTGAGTTTTAATATTAGAAATAATGCTGTAGTACTACCTGGTGTACAGTTCCTTTCTCTCTTTTTTTCCCTGCATTTCTGAGGAGCGGGCCTCACTCATACGTACACACATTGTAAACATTTCTTTAGAAAACCTCCTAGAAATGAAATTGCTGGATTAAAGGCATTATACATTGAAGGTTAAAAAATATATATTCTGCCATATTGCCCTCTAAAAAATCCACTTCCACCAGTAATTGTTTTCTAAATGTAATTGTTGATTTAAATATAATAGCTGATTCTTAGTTACTTAGGTAAAAATTATGCTGACATCTTTCACAACCTTTTTTTTTTTGTGGTACTCAAGGGTTGAACCTAGGGCCTCACAAATGCTTTGCAAATGCTCTTATCACTGAGCTGCACCCCTAGCCCATATTTTTACTTTTTATCTAATAGACAGAGTCTTGCTAAGTTATGCAGGCTGCCTCTGGCATTGAATACACAATCCTCCTGCCTCTGCCTGCCAAATTGCTGGGATTATAGGTGTGCACTGCTATGCCATTTATTTATTTATTTATGAATGACAGGATCTCATTGTAGTCGAAGCAGGCCTGAAACTTGCTATGTAGACCAGGCTGGCTTTGAACTTGTGTTCATTCTCCTATCTCAGCTTCCTGAGTGCTGGAATTGCAGGCATGCATCACCGCGCCTGGCAGTCACATTTTTACTAACTATAAATGACATGCCCAGTGTTGCAGTTAAGATGACCCAGTGCTCACATTATAATCTGTGATACAACTGAAGTATGTAAAGGGCTCTGGGGACCCTTTGTGGGGATCATGAGCCAAACTGCTACTTAATCCTTGAGGAGAGAAGAAAAGGGATTGGGAAGGGGGAGGGAGTTTAGACAAAGCAGGTGCCTTTGTAATACTCGGATCCACAGTTGCATTGTAATTGATGTATAGCATCCAAAAGTGATACTAAAGTCACTTAGTGTCTAGTTCATGCTAAGTATTTGGTGTGAAGTTGCACTGATAACTCTGGATAAAGAATTATTTTTCCCTTAAAAAAATAAGAGTCCATGTGTTAAAACTGCATAGTTAAGTTGTCAGAACATGTAATTTAATTTCATATTGTGTTGAACATATTTTTTTCTGCAACTGACGTGATAAATGGAAGTACTGAGACTGGTAATGTGTTGGAAGTGGCATGGTGTTTTTAATAAATGCTGTTGGGTGGTATTTGAGAAGTGTTATATAGTAATTACACTTTAGGAGCCTGAATGGAGTTTTGATAAATCAATAATGGAGAATAGTAATTAGAAGTAAAAGGTGTTTTTCTTGGTACCATTATCTAGTGATAATATGTTTCTTTTAAAAAGTATAGGTTTCTAGCCAGGCACAGTGGTACATGCCTGCAATCCCAGTTACTTGGGAGGCGGAGGCAGGATGATCAAGAGTTTGAGGCCAGAGGCAGCTGGTATAACTTTAGCGAGACCCTGACTGAAAATAAAAATTTTTTAAATGGTCTAGGGGTGCAGCCCAGTGGTAGAGCGTTTGCACACTAAGTGCAGGCCTTGGGTTTGGGAACCCCCAAGTGCTGGGGGGGGTAGGGAAATGTACAGGTTTATGATTTGTCTCAAAAAACAGTCTAACAGTTCTTTTTGTTTAAAAAGTTCACTGAATATTGAAACTTGCAAAACTTAAATCTCAAGTTTCTAAGATGATGGACTTTGTATAATTTGGAGCTTTAAGAGACTTTAGAAATAACTTGATCTGGCTGGATGCTGGGATGCATGCCTGTAATCCTAGTGATGTGGGAGGCTGAGGTGGGAAGATTGCAAAGTTGAGGCCAGAGGCAGCCTGCACACCTCAGTGAGACCCTGTCTTAAAATTAAAAAGGGGGCGGTCCTGGGGATGTTGTTCAGTGGTAGAGCCCCTGAGTTCAACCCGCCAGTACCACCAAACAAAACAAAAGCCAGAAAGAAAGAAAGAAAAAGCTCTAACTCTTACATTTACAAAGGTAAAGGTTAAGACCCAAGGGAGGCAAGTAACTCATGCACAGTGGTACAGTCAGTTTATGTCATTTGTCAGACTCTGGACCTCTATTCTCTTATCCTTTCCACTGTGCCTCCTGTGCTCTTGAGCAAGATTGATTCTTTTAAAACTAACAAGATTGTATGTTTTGTTTTCTATATAGCTCCACATAGTAAATATTTATTTTTGTAGCATAGTGCTTTATTCATAAACATATGGAAAACTTTGCAATGGAAAATGCTTCCATGGATAATTTGGGGTCTGCAGAGACAAAAATATTTATTTGAAAAAACACCTTGTTCAAGAATTGTGACCCAAGTGAGTCTTCATTTAGAAGTATTTATGTTTTTTAAGTTCACAGCACACATTTGTGCTTTGGATGTTAATATGACTGCCAGTTTAACATGCACTATGTCATTAGGCAGGTTGTTTGGGCTTTTCATGTTAACTGTTTACTTGAATTATTTGTACAGGGCCATTTTGGAACATTTATAAGAGGTTATAAATATGTAGGCTTTTTTGTTGTTGTTCTGTCTTTCCAGAGAACACTAATATCAAAAGAGTACGCCTGTCTTTGTATTTTCTTTATGGTCTGTGTTAGTCAAAAATTTGGAATTGCTGTTGGAGTGCTGATTTTTCTGATGATGCAATGATTCACCTCAAAGAAGATCTTGAGAAGCAGATATTTTATCTCCAAAGGTCTTTCAAGATCACATTCTGTTGTTTCTTTTTTTTTTTTTTTTTTTTTGTTGGCAGTGTCACACGGCTCTGGGAGCTGGAGAAGCAGTTTTGAAGATGACAAAAGTTCCTGCTCTTCTTGAAAAACAAACAAACTTAAAGTTGTATATACTTACAGTTTTCTGCCCAATAGGGAATGCAAGTTCCTTAGTGTTAGAAAAGATTATATATTCAGAACGGAATTAGGCTTAGGCACTGTTCTCTATAGCTTTTCACTTTTTAAAAACTGAGCAGTTTTTAATCATAGTTTTATTTCTCTTTATTGTGATCATAACACTGTCCGAAATTTTTTCTATTGATTTGGCAGAAGCAAAGGGAGGAGCAGTGAGAAAGTATTATGAATGGAGGATGTGGCAGCTGTACAAGAGTACTGTTCGTTTCCCAGAGCTAAGCAGGTTTCTTTTTGACATTGTTCTGAGTGATGCTGTAAATGTACAGGCAGAAGTAAACAAAAGGCAGCCATTTTTGCTACTGCAGGATTTTGGAAAGCAAAATAAAAATTGGCAAATGGAGGACAGAGAAAGCAGGAAGAAAATTTATCCTTCAGAAGTTTTTTGGTGAATGTATTTTAAGTTCACAGCACACATTTGTGCTTTGGATGTTAATATGACTGCCAGTTTAACATGTACTATGTCATTAGGCAGGTTGTTTGGGCTTTTCATGTTAACTATTTACTTGAATTATTTGTACAGGGCTATTTTGGAACTTTTATAA
This sequence comes from Pedetes capensis, assembly GCA_007922755.1. NCBI lineage: Eukaryota > Metazoa > Chordata > Mammalia > Rodentia > Pedetidae > Pedetes > Pedetes capensis. The sequence goes on along the minus strand of VMDO01004630.1, from coordinate 101,253 downwards.
GAGGTTATAAATATTTAGGCTTTTTTTTTTTTCCCCCTGTCTTTCCAGAGGACACTAATATCAAAAGAGTAGGCCTGCCTTTGTATTTTCTTTATGGTCTGTGTTAGGTTCCATAGTCAAAAATTTGGAATTGCTATTGGAGTGCTGATTTTTCTGATGATGCAATGATTCATCTCAAAGAAGATCTTGAGAAGCAGATATTTTATCTCCAAAGGTCTTTCAAGATCACATTCTGTTGTTTCTTTTTTTTTTTTTTTTTTTTTTTTTTTTTTTTTTTTTTTTTTTTTTTTTTTTTTTTTTTTTTTTTTTTTTTTTTTTTTGGCAGTGTGTGGAGATTGAACCCAGGGCCTCACACATACTTTGCATGTCTTGCTGGGATGCACCCCTAGCCTGTGTGTGTGTGTTTTTTTTTTTTCCCCTTGAGACAGGGTCTCTCGAAGTTCCTCAGGCTGCCTCTGGCCTCAAACCTGTGATCTTCTTGCCTCTGCCTCCTGAGTTGCTGGGATTATAAGTGGCAAAGTCACATTCTAAGTAAGCACAAATAACATTTATGGAAGGTGCATGGTACTAGTTTGAAAATGCAAATCAAAATGTTTTGGACTCATTTTGTGTTGTTTAATAAGGGTGGATATAATTTTCAGTCCTTTGTCATTAAACATTTATCAATTGTGTATATTAGGCTGGGCATTATATATAACACTAGAGCAATTTTAGTTTAGTTTTCTTTGTTGAAGGAAAGTATATATTTTTCCCAGAGCTAAAAGGCACATACTACTTTTAACCTCGACTCTAATAGTAAAGCCTTTGTCTTAAAGTAGGAAGAATATATGGGTTGGTGTGTATGGCCCTGGATATAAATGTCAGTGTTTTTATTAGGAGCAGTACTTGGTTTGGATCTTTGAAGAGTTGGATCTCTAGTTTTTAAAGATTGTTGGTCACTCTATTTTTGTGTTGCGTGCTGTATTTTGCCTATTTTTTGATGATCAGAGACCATGTAGGCCTGGAAACATTGCTGTAGTGTGATGCATGATGGTAGGAATAATGTTACTGGCTTCTGGAAGTCAGCCAGCAAAAGATAATATGAGGTCTACCATTCTACCACCTTCCCTACTTTATGCACAAATTAGTAAACTCCTGTACACATATAAACCCAGAAGACAAATTTTTGGTAACTTTGGAGGCACTGTTCACCAACAAAGTGCCCTAAATGAAGGAAGGGCAAAAGAGTCAGGCCTTGCTGTGGTACTCGGGCTGGAATGCAATGGCTGTTTACAGGGGCAGTCCTACTGCCAATCAGTATGGGAGCATTTGTTTGTTTATAGCCTGGGTCTCAGGAGTTTTGACCTGTTATGCTTCCAGTGTGAGCTGGCTCAGCCTCTTATTTTTTTTTCCTTTTTCCTTTTCTTTTTGAAACCAAGTCTTGATGTGTAGCCCAAGCTAGCCTTCAACTTACTGGTAGCCCAGGCTGACCTGAAACTAGTGATCCTCCTGTTTTAGCCTCCCAAGTGCTGGGATTACAGGCGTGTGTCACTGCAGCCAGCTAGTTCACCCCTCTTTGGATAACATGGTGTTCTGCTGTTCCTGGGAGGTCACCATATTGATGCTGAACTTGGTGTGGACACTCCTTCTACATATTGAACTACAGCCCAGAACTCCTGTGTTCAAGAAGTCCTGTTTCAGCCTCCTGAGTAACGGGGATTGCAAGTGCACACCAATTGCTTTTGGCCATCTTTCTGTCTTCCTGCCTTCCCTGCAGATAAGCCTGGCCACGTGGTATGGAAATAGAGAGAGGAACTAACATGTGTGGGGCATCTACTTTATTGGAAACTGTGCAGGCCCTTCCACAGACATTTTATTATGATGTAACCACTATATCTTTTCACAGATAAAAGAACGAGGGTCAGCATTGAAGAAGTTCCTCAAGGTGAATGACTGAAGCAGGACATATTGATAGAGCAGTTAGATACAGCCTTGTCAAAATATTATAAGATGATTTAGTCATTTTTAATTTTAATTGGAAACTTACATTTGGGCTCCCCCATAAAGCCTCCTTAGTAATTTGCTTGTTCCATAAATCTCTTGATTTCCTTCCCCACCTTGCTTACTACACTTTAGTCTCACCAACCTTTTTATTCTTCAGACAAATCCAAGCCTGTTTCCACTTCAGGACCACTGGAGGAGTTCCCTGGGTTGGTGTTCTGCTGCTGCTGATTTCATGTAGCTGGCTGTTCTCTGTCATTTCAGCTCTCAGCGTAAATGTCATTATAGAGAAGCTTTCCCTGTCTACTATCTTAAAGTAGTCACCGGCACTTCCTAGTTGTATTACCATATTTTAATTCTCTGCAGAGAACCTGATATTTTTCTTGTTCATTTCCTTTTTCTTGTTTATTGCCTGGTAACCTCAGATTCAGGGCCCTTGTCTTTTCACTTCAGTATTTCAGCACCTGGCATATTTGTTGAATAGGTATGTTGAGAAAAATCAAAACTATCAGATAGAACCTTTAACTTAACCGCCTTCACATCTACAAGTTTGTTTCTGTCTAAACCTATTTTCACTCTCTTTCTCCTTTTTTAGGAGGCTTCCTTTCTATTTTAATGGTGTTTAGTGTGGTCTCTCCTCCCTGTGTTCTGGGTTTCCCATTGTCTCACCAGATATCTCAAGTTTGTCATTTCTCTCTTTTTCTCTTCTGGGTTGTTCTCAATACAAAGCATGTTCATTTATCTCCAAAAATAAGAATTTTCAACCATGTATCTTTGCTAGGTCTTTTTCTTAATTTGACACATTTATGGGGTATGTTCCTAATCTCTTAATCTCAGTATCTCCCTTTTTCCTATCATGAGGTGAATTAGGGTTCTACCACTTAGCAATTTTTATTGTAAAAGATATTCTGACTTAGAATATCTGACTTACAAATGAGGTTTTGGAATATAACGCTTATAAATTGAGTGCAGTCGTTTTGTTTAAAAAGTATTTTTTTTTTCTTTAAAGACAGTCTTATTGTGTTGCTTGGGCTGGCCTCAAACTTGGGATCCTCCTGCCTTAGCCTCCCGAGTGCTGGGATTGCAGATGTGTTCCACCATGCCTGATTAGTTTATTTTCCTTTCATTTATTATTTTTGCTGTGCTGGGGGTTGAGTTTGGAGCTTTGCACATATTAAACAAGAGCTGTACCACTGAAGTACAACTACAGCGTTTTAGCCCTTTATTTGTTTTAATAATATGACTTTTTCATTGTACTTAGAATACAGTTGTCTTCAGAGGTGGAGCCTTTTTTGTTATTGTTGTTAAGTTGTTCCCTTTTGGCCTGAGGACTTCATAGGATGAGGAGCTTCTTAAAATACTGCTCAGATATTCATGCATCAAATATTTTCATTGATTCATTTCATCTTTATTTGCTAGGCTAATATAGGGCTATTTTTCAAGAGTTCTAGAAATGACGGACAAAGAATAACTAGTTATAAAATTTACAAAATGCCTTATAATTTGAAGAGTCCTTGATAATTAGTTATTAAATGGGAATTTTGCAGTTTTTCTAGATGAATCTAATGTTTCCTCTTCTGAGGGACCCACCTTAAAGAAATAAACCTAACATATAGAAGAATGAAATGCCTGAGCATGGTCATCACAGTGATACTTGTAGTAGTAAAGACTTGAAAACAATATAAGTATCAAAGCAGGAAGGGTAGTTAAGATGTTATGGTATGCCTATAGAATGGAATCATTTAGACATCTCTAAAGAATTCATAGTGATCTTTTGGTGACACAAGAAAACAGATATTTGTAGCAATTTTCCCCCCCCCAGTGCTGAGGATGGAACCCAGGGCCTTATACATGGCAACCAGTGAGCTACACCCTAGCCCAGTTTTTGTTTAAGTTGAAATGAGAATGTCAGATGTCTGCTTCATCAGTATTAGACTAGATTGTTTCAAACTGAATATACTCCTGACAACTAGAGAAGTTAGAAGACTTAGAAGAGTTATCAATACAGTGAGGAATTTTGAGGTCAAATTCTGGAAGATGAATAAAGCTGTGAGAGTTGAGACTGATGTTTGAGGCTGTCTGGCACCTTTAGGTTATTGCTGATTCTGGAATTGACAGCTGAGAGACTGAAAAAACTTCAAAATACTCAACGTTAAGGAAGACAAAGCATTGAAATTAGAGCCTGCCAAGGCAGAGGGCCCTGGGAAACACTGTAGGGTTTGGGGCTAGCTCCTAGAGGTCCTAAATTCTAGGAGTCAGAAAAAAAAAAAAAAAAAAAAAAGAAATGAAAAGCAAAGCAATAGACCAGTTCATATAGAAAAGGAAGTTCAGTCTTTAATATCTGATTCTGGATTGGATTAAGGTGGTCTGCAGCTAGGCACCATAGTGCATGCCTGTAATCCTTGCTTCTTGGGAGACTGAGGTAGGCGGATTCCAAGTTCAAGGTCAGAGGCCGCCTGAACAACCTCTCACGTTCTTGTTCGTGTGTCCTAGTATACCTTTCTATGCCTGGATCTGAAAGTTCATAGAGTATACAGATCTTTAACCTGACAATGTAGTGCTAAACTGTTTTCCAAATTGGTAGTTGGACCCGACTTGAAGGCACCTAACAAAAACTAACAGTATCAGTGTATATCATGCTGGGCTACAGAATAAGACCTTGTCTTGAGAAGAAAAGGAAAAAAAAAAGACTTTGCTGAAGAATATAAAAGACATTCTATCTTATTTACAGATAGGATGATTCAATATAAAAAAGTCAAGCTCACCAGACATGACCCGCACATGCCTATGCTTGTAATCCCAGTGATTTGGGAGGTAGAGGTAGGAGGATAACAAGTTCGAGGCCAGACATAGTCTGTATAACTTTGTGAGACCCTGTCTCAAAATAAAAAATGGGCTAGGGGTGCAGCTCACTGGTAGAGTGCTTGAAAAGCATAAGGCCCTGGGTTCAGCACCCTCAATGTCATAAATAAATAAGCAAATAAGCAAATAAATAAATATCAAGCTGGGCCTGGTGGTGCACACCTGTAATCCCAGCACTTGGGAGACTGAGGCAGGAGGACTGTGAGTTTGAGGCTAGCCTGAACAATGCAGTGATACTCTGTCTCAGAACAACAACAAAAAAAGTTAATAGCCGGATGTGGTGGGGCATGCTCATAATCCTAGCAGTTAGGAGGTTGAAGTAGGAGGATCCAGAGTTTAGGAACAGCCTGAGTTTGCATCGCAAGACCCTGTCCCCCAATTTTTTTTTCTCTTTGATTTAGGTTTTCAACACCATTACTATGATATGCCTGGGTGTAGTTTTCTTTGCAGTTTTCCTGTATGGTACTTAACAGAGCTTCTTTCATTTGTGGTTTGATGATTTTCATCAGTTTTGTAAAATTCTCAGCCAATTTGTCATCAAATCTTATTTCTTCCCCCTTCTCTTTCTCCTGTTTATGTGTACCTAAGACCTTTTCACCATATTCCATGTTTCCTATACTCTTAAGTATTCTCCTCCCTTTTGTCTTTCAATGCCTCAGAATGGATTTTTCTTTCCCTAACTTATCTTCTACTTCACTAATTCTCTCTTCAGCTGAGTCTATGCTGCTAAATCCATCCACTGACTCTTAATCATCACTTCTAATGTTTTCATTTCTAGAATTTCTACTTAGTTGTTTTTGATCATTTCAAGTCTCTGTCAAAATTATTAATTTAGGGACTAGGATTTAACTCAGTAGTAGAGAGGCTTGCCTAGCATGCCAAGCCCCTGGATTCAATCCCTAGGACCAAAAAATTTTATCAGTTTAGTTTTTAATTGTTTTGATACATAAATCATAAATACATTTTAAGTCCATGACTAATAACAAATTTCTTTCTTCTAGTTTTTTTCCTTTCTTTTCTTTTTTTTTTTTTTTTTGAGACAGCATGTCACTATGTAGGCCAGACTGGCCTCAAACTCATAATCCTTCTTCCTCTGCCTCCCAAGTGCTGGGATTACAGATGTGTGCCATCATACCGGTCCTGTGTGTAAATTTCTGAGTCAATTCTTCCTGGTGGTTTCCACTTGTATCTTGTCTTACCATATGCTTAGTTTTTTAAAATTGAATGTTTGAATTTGTATATAAAAAAATCATAAATCTGAGGCTGTGGATATTCCTATTCAGAAAGGATTTACTTTTGCTTTTAGCAGGCCACCAGATTAAGAACATCAGGAATTCCAGATCATCCCCCTACTCTCCCCTCGACCCCTGGCCATACTTGGTAGTTGAATCCAGGGTCTCACACATGCAAGGCAAGTGCTCTACCACTGAGCTGCATCTCCAGCCTCTTGTTTAAAATTTTTTTTTTTTTTTTTTTTTTTTTTAATTTTGAGACGGGGTCTCCCTTATGTAGCCCAGGCTGGCTTTGAACTTCTGATTCTTCTGCCTCCGCCTCCCGGTGCTGGGATTACATGAGTGTGTCACCACTCCCAGCTCTTCCCTCTTATTTTTAAAGTAGTAAAATTTAATTTTTTCATTTATGATTTGTGTTTTTTATGGTTCCGATTAAGAAAATTTTTACCATGAAGTCATGCAGATAATTTTCTTGTATTCTAGATTTTCCTTTTACCTTTAGATATATAATCCATGTATGATGTATGTATGTATAGTGTAAAGTGAGTGAATAGTTTTTTCTTTTTTTCCCATATATATTCAATTATTCTACTGTTTTTCCAGAAATCTCACTTCTTTGTCATAAATCAGTGTCTGTGTTTGTGTGGGTCTTTTTCTGGACTTTTCTGTTTCTGTATTGTCTTCTCCAGATGGAGAGAAATCTGTGTAAATAGAAAGCACAAACAAGATGATAGGAATCAGGGCTTTAAACCCATGAAATACTGGGTTCAGATGTGTGTTCAGTATGTTAAAATTTAGATGGTTTGGGTTCAGTTTGTGGAGTTGGGTTTGAATCCTATGCAGGGCTTCAAAATGAACCTGAACCCAGTGAAAAATTGGGGTTGAGTTCAGTTTCCTCCTCCTGCTGCTGCTGTTCTTCTCCTTTTTCTCCTTCTTCCTTTTCCTCCTCTTCTTCTTCTTCCTCTTCTACCTCTTCCTCCTCCTCATCTTCGCTTCTTCCTCCTCCTCTTCCTCCTCCTCCTCTTTCTTCTTCTTCTTCCTTCATGGTTCTCAGGGGCTGAACCCAGGGCCTTACACATACTGTGCAAGCACTCTACCACTGAACTACACCTGCAGCCCCTTTAAAAAATTTTTTTTAGACTGGAGACAGGGTCTCCCTAGGTTATGCAGGCTGCTCTGGCCTTGAACTTGTGATCCTCCTACTTCTACCTCTTGGGATTAGAGGCAGAGGCTGCAGCACCCAGCTTGGATCCAGCTTTTAATGTGCTTTTAAAAAAGATTATTATTGTACATTGTTGTTGTTGTTAGGTGCCATGTTGTTAGGTCAACTCATAGCGACCCTCATAGGGTTTTCAATGGCTGATTGTTTTGAGATTGCCTCGGGAGTGGATTGCAACATCCTCCCATTTTTGTGGTGCTGAGGATCGAACCTGGGTCCTCAGACAGTGTAGCACAGCACTCTACCAACTGAGCTAAAACCCAGCATTATTATACATACAAATTGGAAAAAATGAAGGAAACTTGTATTAATCTGTCTCCACATAGGATTAAAATTTTTAACCTGAACCGAGCGCAAACCCTCTAAATTTTAACATACTGAACCTGCACCTGAACCTGAACCCAATTTTTTGCAGGTTTGAAGCCCTGGTAGGAATTAATACAAATTCTCTATCTTTGTGGCAAATATAAAATGGACTAAAGCCAGGCATGGTGGTGCATGCTTCTAATCCCAGCATTTGGGAGGTTGGGGAGGCAGGAGGATTGATGAGAGTTCCAGGCCAGCCTGGGCTACACAGCGAGACCCTGGATCCAAAAA
>VMDO01004630.1:0-93263 GCA_007922755.1 Pedetes capensis | reverse complement strand
GTGTTGAATTCTTAAATATGTACCGTTAAAAGAAACCTACTTGAAACATAAGTTGAAAGTGAAAAATGGGTAAATAATTGCCAGGAAGTTTCTGAGACTCCTGCAGTTACTTGGGAAAGAATGGATATCTCAGTTCCCTTCCATCTATTGCTGGGTCCAAGGTCTCGCTGCCCCTGTCCTCTAGTGGTTATTAAACGCTGCTAGAATACAGAGGTTTAACTCCCAGGCAACCATGTCTATTTCTGCCCCTGGGACTTTTCTGTACTGTGGAATCAGCCATGTATTTAAAAGTTATTTGCTATGTTTCATTTCATCTAGCATGTTTCAGGCATTTGTGAGGATCCTTTTTCTCCCAGTTGTTTGATCTGCTGTGTGTTATCTATACCATTAGTCTTTCATGGAGTCCTTCCAACTCCCAGGTGCTAGGGATTGAACCCTGGATAGTACTGTATAGTAGGCAAGTACCCTACCACTGAGCTATACCTCTAACCCTCTTATTATTTTTTTTCCCCTCAGCAATTGAGTGTTGAACCCAGGGCCTCACACATACTTTGCAAGTGCTCTACCACTGGACTGCCCCCTAAGCCCATTTTTTATTTTTTATTTTGAGACAGGGTCTCACCAAGTTATGCAGGCTGCCTCAGCCATCTTCCTGGCTCCACCTCCCAAATCCCTGGGATTATAGGCATGTACCACCATGCCCAGCTTCTTAGAGGATTTTAAGAACCCACCTTCCTAGGGGATCACTAGAAACATAGGGTGATTTCCTGTGGACAGTGGGTTCTCATGTATTTTTCATATTTCTGCAAAAGGACACATATTTCATAACTTTTTGTTTGTTTTTGGCTTTTTTGAGACAGGATCTTGCTGTATAGCCCAGGGCAGCCTGGAACTTGTTATGTAGCCCAGGCTGACCTTGAATTTCCTTCTGCCTTCGCCTCCCAACTGCTGGGATTATAAGCATGTGCCACCATTCCTGGCTTTCATAACTTTTTTTAAACTTAAAACAAGAAATTGTCCTTAAGATCCTCCAAGTAATAGCCCTTCTTTTCCATTTGTTGCAGGTGGTGCGGCTGTGTCAGAACCCAAAGCTGGCGCTAAAGAATAGCCCACCTTATATCTTAGACCTGCTGCCAGATACCTACCAGCATCTCCGTACTGTCTTGTCAAGATATGAGGGGAAGATGGAGACACTCGGAGAAAATGAGTATTTTAGGGTGTTCATGGAGAATTTGATGAAGAAAACTAAGCAGACCATAAGCCTCTTCAAAGAGGGGAAAGAAAGAATGTATGAGGAGAACTCTCAGCCTAGGTAATGGAGAAATACTACACAAATATTATTTCAGGTCTGTGCCTATCTGAATGTGTAATGATAGAAGTAGTTGAGTTGGTATGAATTTTATGTTACCAGGAGTGGAAAATTGACATCTTATATAAAAACGTGTTTTATATAAAAGATGTCGTAGAGGACATTAGACCATCTTTAGGTGTGATAGATTTGAAAAACCAGTGATTTATACTGCTGAAAAAAGTTGTGGGCCGTAGGTCCTTTAGAGACTCTGAATATCGAGCAAGTTTGTGGGTGGGTTGTAGTTTGAGAGAAAGAAGGCTGAGGTTAAGCATAGCATAAATCATAGGTCAGATCTGAGCAGAAGTAGTAGTACGTTGCATAAGTTATATTAAGTATAGGGTAAGAGAGAGAAAGTTAGGCCAAGAGTTTAGATTACCTTTTTGTTTCTAAATAAAACTAAGTGAAAGTGACATTTCTGATATAGGTAAGAATACTTTTTTAACCAGAACAAGTAGAGGCAAATGTAGTTAATTTATAACCTGGGCTGACCGCATACTAGGCAGGTGCTCTACCACTAAGCTGCACTACTGACTCAAAGGCAGTTAATTCAATAAACATTTGAGTGACCACTGTGCACTCTTTTGTACTAATTGAATACTAATAACTATGGGTTATCCTATGTGTAATTAGCTTGGTTGTTGTGAATTACATAGTGGGAAAGAAGTTAACTGCATGTGTGGATGTAATTGTATTTGGTTTTGTCTAGTGGGAAATAAATGTTAACTCATCTAGAACAAGTAATAAAATGTGAATTCCACTAGGCTTCTTTTTGTGAGTAATTTACTCTTGAGGAGTGACTTGAAAGAGGAGGAACAGTAGTTTCAGAAGGCATCAAGTTATTATGCACAGCTCTTTTGGCTTTGTTGGCTTAGATTTTGGCCACCGTAATCTGACTTAAACTTTCCTCCACATCATTATTCATTTTACCTTTAAACAAATTACTCAGATTTAGTCCAGAATATCAATCTTTTCTTCTTCAACACTTTTGGTGAGTAAATTCAATCTGTAGGAACTTTTGTAACTTTTGGTTTGTGTGCAAATTAACTTTATTTCTATTATGTATTTAAATTTTATGACTTTTGATAGAATTAAATCTTAAGGGTTGGGCGTGTAGGTCAATGGTAGAGTGCTTGCCTACCACGTGCAAGGCCCTGGGTTCTGTCCCCAGCACAAGAATAAAAGAAGAAGTAATGAAAGAAAAGAAATCGTGATTATATGGATCTCTTAGGTAACTAGTCATTTTGTATTGAAGTTTTATTGTATTTGTTTTTCCCCAGTGCTGGAGATTGAAGTATTGCAGTTTTTTTAAAAGTAATTTTAATTCATTAGATACCAAAACTTAAAAAATTTATTTGCCACCTAATCTGAACTAGGTTCTAATTCTAGGAGGTAAAAGGAGAGTTAAGCATTCAAATATGTAAATGTGTCAAATGCTTCAATAGAAATATGTACCAAATATTGTGAGAACAGTTTGGCCTAGTGTAGTGGTACAGAGGAAGTGTTATTTGGACTAGATTTGTAGGATAAGTAGGAGTTTTCTAGACAGAGAAGTCAAGAAAAGACCTATAACACAGTGGCATGAAAATGCAGATTCTCTGTGTTTAAGGAACTTGAGAACTCTGGTTTGGCTAGAATTATAGGGGATAGATAAGTGTAAGTGCAGGTTGGTGTAACATTGTAATGGTCTGGTCTTTGACCTCTAGACTTTCTTTTTTGGGTGGTAGGTTGTCATAGGACAGTTTTGTTTTTTTTTTAAGCATTTGAAAAGAAAAAAAAGTATATTTTTTTTATTATTTTTTGAGATGGAGTCTCACTTGTATTGCCCAGGGTGGCCCCAAACGTCTGGACTCAAGTGATTCTCCTGCCTCACGCTCCCCTGTAGCTGGGAGTACAGGCACACCAGTGTGCCCAGCTGAGAGCATTTTTATTATTAATTAATTAATCAATTCTTTTTGCAGTACTAGGAGTTTGAACCCAGGCCTTGTGCATATTTTGTAAGTATTCTACAACTGATGTGCACCTCCAGCGCCCTTTTTATTTTTTCATCTTGAGGCAGGGTCTCTTAAGTTACATAGATTGCTTCTGGCCTTAAACTTTTGATCTTCTTGCCTCTACCTCCCAAGTTGCTAGGATTACAACCATGCACCACCATGCCTAGCTAAAAGCATTTTTACAGTGAAATCAAAATTGTGGATTTTTCTGTCTTCTTAGAGCATGCTGCACATTGCTTGATATACACACACACACACAACATTTTGTGTGTGTGTGATTGAAGGTTCATCACTGAGCAGCAGTATAGAGTACTGGTTAAGTAGATGGACTCCTAAGCCAGCTGCCAAGTTTGAATCTTAACTTTGCCATTTTTCAGCTATGTGTTTTCTGTTTCTTCATCCAGAGAATGAAATACTAATGCTTTCATTGTAGGATTGTTGGGAGTGGGGCAAGAGTGGGGCCCTGGGTTTAGATTCTACCAACCCTAGTATGACCAAGAAGGAAGAAACTAAGAATAGATTGTTAGGAGTTATTAAATGAGTAAATATTTAGTACTTAGAACAGTGATTGGTGTGGGGAAAGTGATAACTGGACTGGCTTTTATTATCTTAATCATCATCATTATTTTTATTACTATAAACATTTGTTGTTGTTGTTGTTAGGTGCCATTGAGTCAGTGTCTGATTCATAGCGACCCTACGTACAGCAGATGAAACACTATTGTTAACTACGTACAGCAGATGAACCACTATTGTTAGTGCTTCTCTACTATTCAAATGGTTTTCTATAGCTGATTGTTTTTTGGGAGTGGGTTGTTGGGTCCTTCTCCCAAGCCTACAGCACCTGTAAACATAGATTATAGTATCAGGGTATATATCAGTGATACTGCCAAGACCTAATGAAACAGTTTTACCTTGTTAAAATATGTATTTTTATAAACATCTTCACTTACTAAATATAAGTATGTAACACATAACGAGGTATATAATTTGCCTTTCCCAAAATGACTTTAAACTATGTTTATAAGTACTTCCCCCCCCCCCCCCCTTTTTTTTTGTGATTCCAGGGATCAAATTCAGGGCCTCGTGCATGATAGGCAATTGGTCTACTACTGAGTTAGATTCCCAGCCTATTTTGCTTCTGTTTTAAACTTCACTGTTAGGATTCCTGTTTCTTATCAATTTTATTTTCCTTAATATGATGCTTTTGATTGTCTTTGAATCCATACAACCAGGCTTGTACAAATTAAATGTAAAGTGAGAATTAGTAGATTTCAGAGAGAATGGAAGTCTTCTTGGTAAGGAAAAATGTACAAGTTTTAGCATATGATCTTTGTGATTTGTATTTTGGTTGTTTAGAGACTTTTCATTCATTCACATATAATTCACATATAATTCATTCACATATAAATTCACATACTAGAAAATTCATTCACATATAATTTACATATTAGAAAATTCACTCTTGTATACAATGCAGTGGTTTTAAGTGTATTCCCAAAGTTGTACAACCATCAGCATAGTTTAATTCCAGAACATTTTTATCACCCAAAAAAGAAACCTCATAACCATTAACATTCACTCCTCGCTCACCTCTTCCTCCAGTGGAACAGTGGTATTTCACAAACCAGACAGAAGTGTTCATGCTGCTGTAGTCTTTTCCTAGCCCCTTGAATATAGATTTTAGTAAGTATGCCAAATACTGTTGGTAGATACTGGCAGCTTAGACCTTTGCATTGAGGAGTTTGGATTTGGTGGGAAAAGATTCCTTTAGATAAGGAATTATTTTCTTGCATTTCAAAAAGAGATAGCCACATGTTCCTCTGTCTTTTCAGTCTAGGAGGGAGATGATGACAGCTTGAGTCAAACTTGGTGGTAGAGATAGAAAGAAGTGGGCAGAACACAATGTGTTTTAAGCCTGGCCTACCAGGACTTGCTATTGGATTGTATAAAGTTTCTGGTTTGAGCAACTGGATAGAGATAGTGCAATGGGAAGCCACTGAAAGGTTTTATAGCAGAACATGATTTGTAAAAATACATGATTTGTATTTTACAATAATAGTATTGGCTGCTATCTGGAAAGTGGATAAGGGTTTGTGGATGTAGCAATGATGGAAGTAGAGGGATGTGTTAGGGGTTTATTGTTGCAGGCCAGACGAGAGATGGATAGTTTAGACTGGGGAGGAGGAAGTTGAAAGGAAGAGAAATAGTTTTAAGAAATGTATTAGAGCTAGAATCTATAAGAATTGCTGGTGGATTGGATGAGAGAGGAGAGGGAAAAGATGGCAGGGAAGAATCAAGAATAGTTCCTAGTTTCATTAACAGCTGATATAGATTGCTATGGCGGAGAATTCAGGATATAGACATGGGAAGAAGCAAAGAGTTCCATTTTGGATATATGTGAGTTTGAGATATTTTTATGAGCCGTTTTAGGAGGTATGTCAAATAAGCAGTTGGCTGTATGATTAGGATTTGGAGTTTAGAGTAAGAAATGTAGAGTAGAGATAGAAATTTGATTAAGAAGCATGGTTAAAGCCAGGAACATGGACAGCATCATCTGGGAAGGGAAGATAAGTCAGCAGTGGGGACTCAAAAGGAAGCACCATCAAGGGAGAGAAAAAAATTAAACAAAAAACAAGGAGAGGGATTTCTAAGGCCAACAAAGAAAAATTTTAACACTAGAAACCCTCTGGAAGTAGAAGTATGGCAAATGAAATGAATACTCCACAAAGAAATACAAAAGGCCAATGTGAATATAAACAGAACAACCCAATTTGCTAGGCATGTAATGCTTTTCTTTCAGCTAATAAAAAGGGAAAAAACATAATTAGTGTTTCAAAAGTAAGTGGGGAGGCCGGTCATGGTGGCGCACGCCTGTAATCCCAGCGACTCGGGAGGCAGAGGCAGGAGGATCGCAAGTTCGAGATCACAGGCAGTCTGTGTAACTTAGTGAGACCCTGTCTCAAAAAGTAAAAAAATGGGCTGGGGGTGCAGCTCAGTGGTCCAGCACTTGCAGAGCATGTAAGCATGAGGCCCTTGGTTCAATCCCCAGTACCGCCAAAAAAAAAAAAAAAGTAGGGATGTGTGTGTGGCGGCACATGCCTGTAATCCCAGCATTCTGGAGGAATGAAGCATGAAGATCTCAACTTTGAGACCTGCTTGGACTACAAAAACAACCCTCCCCCAGCAACAAAAAGAAGGGATTCTGGGGAAATGAGTAGTCCCAAATCCAGTTGTTGTTAGGTGCCGTCCTGTTGGTATCCAACTCATAGTGACCCTCATAGGGTTTTCAATGGCTGTTTCGGGATTGCCCTGGGAGTGGATTGCCAGGTCCTCCCAATTTTTTTTGTGGTGCTGGGAATTGAACTCGGGACCTCAGAGACTGCAGCGCAGCGCTCTACCAACTGAGCTAAATCCCAGCCCATAATCCAGTTGTAATAGAAATTAAATTGGTTTAACTTACATAAAAAGATGCAGGGTTTGAGACAGGTCTTGCCATGTAGTCTAGGCTAGCCTTCACAACTCACTAATCTCTTGCTTTGGCCTCCTGAGTGCTGAGATTGTAGGTATGTGCCACTATGCCCAACTAAGAGATTTAAAATTTTCCTCAGTAGATCCATTTTTAGGAATTTATCAAGAAAAATTGGTCAGGAATTTGGGTTAAATATGCCTATGGAGGCATTCATTAAGATGCTGTCATAGGGAAAAACTAGAAACCTACGTATTCAGTATCAGAAGACCAATTCTATAAATAATGGAAGATGTGGTGTGCTGTATAAACATTCAGAGTTTTTGTTGATGACACATAATGATATAACAAATAATAACTTTTAAAATAGGCTGCAGAATTGTAGGCATAGCCTGGCATCTCTGCACTTGGGAGGCCAAGGCAGGAAGATTGTGAATTCAAGGCCAGCCTGGGATATATAGCAAGACCCTGTCTCAAGAATTGTATGTATAACTCATCATATCCCCTTTTATATTATAAGATCCCATTTTTGTAAAGTGTTTTAAAACACAGCAAATCTCTGGAAGGAATGATCAGAATGCCAACAGTAGTTATTTTCTACATATTGGAATTAAGAGATAAGCAGTTTTAATTTTCTCTGTGTTTTATAAGTGTTTTATAAATATAACTATATCCCTTGTGGCATAGCACTTGCCTAGCATGCCTGAGGCCCTTTGTTCCATTCCCAACACTGCAAATAAATTAGCTAATTTCCTACAGTGACCATTTGATGGATCATATCAATTTTTTCTCTCAAGAGGAAGGCAATATGGCATTTCATAGGTAACAGCAATGCTTCACAAGTACAGTCCTAAGAAAACGTTCCATGTATTGTAGTAACATGACTGCTACATTCAGGTAAGCTTAGTGAACCTAGCCATCCACATAGGCTACAAAACTTGGTCAAAGGGAATAAGCTGGAGTTTATGAAGGTGAAAAGTCATTTAATTCTCAGCACCATCTTGTATATTAGGATAATAGTGTTTGTAGAGCAGTAGAACATAAATTAACTTGTTGTTAGGTTCTGAATGAACAACAGAGCGAAACACTCCCTGACCACTGTGCTGTGCCTGGCACTATGTCAGTGCTTCTCTGCTGTTCGTAGGGTTTTCAATGGCTGGTTGTTTTCAGGATTGTTTTGGGAGTGGGTTGCCACGGCCTTCTCCCATTTTTGTGGTGCTGGGAATCGAACTTGGGACCTCAGAGACTGCAGAGCAGCACTCTACCAACTGAGCTAAACCCCAGCCCTTATTAAGGTGTAGTATTCCTCAAACTGATCTACAGCTTCAATGTAATACCTATCAAAACTCTATCTGCTCTTTTTGCAGAAATTGACAGGCTGATCCTAAATTCACATAGAAATGCAAGGGACCCAGAATAGACACAACAATCTTGAACAAAGTCAGAGGACTCATACTTCTGATTTCAAAGCTTTACTACAAAGGTACAGTAAAATCAAGGTGGTGTGATACTGGCATCAGGATAGACATGTAGATATGTTGAATTGAAAGTCTGGAAATAAATGCTTACATTATGGTCAGTATACTTTTTTTGGAGACAAGGTTTTGCTGTTTAGCCCAGGCTGGCCTCAATCTCAGAATCCTCTGGTCTCACCCTCCAGAGTGTTTGGATTACAGGCAGCATTGCAACTCCTGGCTGTTTTTTTTTTTTTTTTTTTTTTTTGCAGTACTGGAGATTGAACCCAGAGCCTTACATATGCTAGGCAGCTTCTCTACCACTGAGCTATACCTTCAGCTTATCAGTTTACTTTTGACAAAGGCAACAAGTTTATTCATTGAAGAAAGGACAAAAGGACAGTCTTTTTAACAAATGGAACTGAGCCATAAGGATATCGACATACAAAAGAATGAAGTTGAACCTTAATGTTATGCAATATATTAAAATTAATAGTTCAAAGACCTAAATTTAAGAACTAAAATATGAGCCGAGAGTGGTGGTTTATGCCTGTTATCCCAGCAACCCAGGAGGCAGAGGCAGGAGGATAGCAGGTTCAAGGCCAGAGGCAGCCAGCATAACGAGACCCTGTCTGAAGATAAAAAATAAAAAGTGGCCTGAGGGTGCAGCCCAGTGGTAGAGCACTTGCAAAGTATGTGTAAGGCCCTAAGTTCAACCCTCAAGTACTGAAAAACAAAACAAAATCCAGAAGTGAAAATCTCTATGACCTTGGATCAGGCAATGAGTTGTTAAGGATGACACTGGAAGCATAGGTCATAAAAGACAAAATAGGTAAATTGGACTTTGACAAAACTTAAAACTTTGTGGATCCAAGGACACAACTAAGAAAGTAAAAAGCCCACAGAATGGGAGACCGCCTGGGAACACCAGGTACTGTAGGCTTGGGAGAAGGACCTGGCAACCCACTCCCAAAAATTCATCCACCATTGAAAACCCTATGAACAGCAGGGAAGCACTGACAATAGTGTTTCACCTGTGGGGTTGCTATGAGTTGGATACCAACTCGACGGCACCTAACAACGACAACAACAAAGAAAAGTACTGTTAATGTAGCTTCAAGGTAGTGTGCTTGGCATGTGCAAGGCTTTGGATTTTATTCCCAGTGCCACAGGAAACAAGGAATGGTCAAAGGATTTATATAGACCTATCTCTAAAGGAGGTGCACAGCTGGCCTTAAGCTCATAAGCTTAGTCAGTCAGTAGGGAAACGCAAGCTAAAACCACAGTGAGTTGCCACTTCACACCTATTTGGATATTATCAAAATAATAAGGAAAAGAATAAATGTGAGTGAAAATGTAGAGACTTTGGAACCCTTGTGTTTTGCTGACAGGAATATAGAACCAGTATGGAAAAGTTTGGCATTTCCTCAAAAAGTTGATCAAAGAATTACCATATCATCCCTCAATTTTCCTGCGTATATACACTAAAGAATTAAAAACAGGGACCTTGAACAGATTTTTTGTACATGTATGTTCATAGCAGCAGTATTCATGATAGTTAAAAGATGAGAAACAGCCGAAGTGTCTATTAACAGATAAATGGATTATAAAAATGTGGTATATCCATACAATGAAATATTATCCACCCATAAAAAACGATGAATTCATGTTCTTACATATGCTACAAGATGGATAAACCTTGAAAACACACTGATTGAAGTAAGCCAGACATGAAAAGACAAATATTTTATGAACCCACTTACATGAGATATTTGTTGTTGTTGTTATTACCATTAGGTCAGGTCCAACTCATAGTGACTCTCTGTCTAACAGGATGAAACACTACTTGACACTATGCCATACACATGATCTTTTTTTGTTTGTTTGTCTGAGCCCATTGTTGCAGGCCCAGTGTTTCTTATTTTGAGTCATGCCCCATCAGCAAAAGGAGGTCCCAGGGGCGTTACTCCATTCCCTTCATTAAGATTGACTCTACTTTGAGAAGACCCCTCTTCCCCAGTCCTTTTTTGAATGCCTCTCAGCCCTGGGGCCTCATTTTCCAGCACTGTATTTGACAGTGCTTCTCTGCTATTCATAGGGTTTTCAATAGCTAATTGTTTTGGGCGCGGGGTGCCGGGTCCTTCTCCCTAGTCTGTCTCAGTCTGGAAGCTCAGCTGAAACCTGTCTACCATGGGTGGCCCTGCTGGTATCTGAAGTACTGGTGACATAGCTTCAGGGTCATAGCAACATACAAGACCCCACAACAGGACAAAGCTGACAGATGTGAGGACATGAGAAATTTAGAATAGTTCGGTTTATAGAGACAGAGATATAATAGCATTTATTGGGTACTGAAAGGAGGGAAAGTAGACAGTTATTGCTTAGTGGTTGGGGCATTCGTGTAATGGCTAGTGTCTGTGAGGGCATACAGAAATGCAGGAGATGGATAATGGCGATGATTTAATAACATTGTGAATGTGCTGTATGCTTCTGAATTATACATTTAAAAATAGTTAAAATGGTTTTAAAAAAAGATGTCTTATAGAAAAAGCTTAATCAATGTTTAAATGTTGTACCAGTGCTTTTCCTGAGGACGGCTTTGATTGCAACAGAAGTGCTTTTTGTGTTCTCATTTCTTCACACAGAATGTTAGAAATACATGTCCTCCATTATTAAGATTTAATAACTTTTTTTTTTCCTTTTTGTGGTTTTTAGGGTTGAATCAAGGCCCTTGCATATACTTTGCAAGGACTCTGCTACTGGGCTGTACCCTCGGCCCATTTTTTTATTTTTTATTTTGAGACAAGGTCTTGCTAATTTATGCAGGCTGTCTCTAGCCTCAAACCTGCAGATCCTCTGGCCTCTGCCTCCCTAGTTGCTGTGCCAGGCTCATTAAGATGTTCTTAAATGCAAGTAGCATTTTGTTTTTACTGCAAGTCATGGTGAAGAATACAGGGACTGACTGCCTCTACAGTTTGGTACTACAGTCTTGATTCAGCAGTCTTACCCACCATTTCCTGTGTGCCATGAATGCAGATGTCAACACAAGGCAAAAGGCAAGTCATGTGGTGTCCTAGCATGGCGGAAGTAAGTTTAACATTGTGGACTTCCTGAAAGGGTCTTAGAGGCTGTCTGTTTCATTTTGAGAACTGTTGTAGTGATGTACACTTTTTTTCCTTTTTTAATTTTTGGAGGCAAGATCTTCCCGTGGAGCACAGGCTGGTCTGAAACTTGTGGTCCTTCTGCCTCAGGTTCCCAAGTGCTGGGATCATTGGAATGATGTGCACATATTTAAAGTGCCACATTATAGGGAATTGAAAAAGTGACACAAAGGGAAGGGAAGTGACTAATACTGCTGTCTCTTGAGGCTTATTCTTTTTTGTCTCTTAGAAGCCTGTTCATAAAGCTATATTCTTCCTATACTGTTTTATAATTCTGGAGCAAAGGAAGCTGACTTTTTGTTTATGGTTAAACCATTGTGCAGCACAGAGGAACAGAGTATCAAGGGTGGTAGGTAGATTATAGTGGTTGTGCTAGGTCCTAGGGCAGCTGCCATGGCAATAGCGAAAGGTCCTAGGGTAGATTAGAGGTGTTTTCTGTTGGCTTGGGAAGGAGATGGGACAAGATCATAACTTGCTGTCTACTCTTTCTTCACCTAAAATGTAGAGTTTACATCACATTCAGGAAAGTGCTTATCTTACAGTTTTTTCCAAGTTTTTTTTTGTCCTTCCTGTCTTTCCTTCAGAGGACTCCATTTACATGTATATTTGGCTGCTTGTTGTCTCACTGGTCACGGATGCTGATCATTTTGTATCCAGTGTTTTATTTTGGGTAGTTTCTTAATCTCTGCCTTAAAATCATGGTTCTTTTTCTCTTGCAGTATTTCATCTGCTGTTAATCCTTTCCATTGAAATTACTATTTGTACAAAGTTGGATTTGGGTCTTTTATATAAGGAATATCATTGGAATACCTATTTTGATACCTTTGCTAATTCTGTCCTCTATGTCACTCATGTAGTTAATTCTCTCAATTTATTTTTATCCTCATTAAGAGTCATAATTTTCCTGCTTCATTGTGTGGTTGGTAATTTTCGATTGGCTGCCAGACAGTGTTAATTTTACGTTATTGGGTGCTGGATACTTCTGTATTCTTAATAAATATTCTTAGGCTGTGTTCTGAGACAGAGGTATGTTACTTCCAATACTCTGATCCTTTTAAACCTTGTTAGACAGAACAAGAACAGCCTTCAGTCTAGGGCAAACTTTGCCGAGTGCCCACGGAATTATAAGATTTCCCTCTCTCCTGTCCCTTTGTGAGAATTTAGGATTAATACATTCTTTTTAAGTGGTTCTTTATCTAGCCTCCAATTATTTTCCTGTGCTTATTGGTGCTCAACTCAAGACTTAGAAAGTCCCAGCTGGAGTTCTCCAGAGCTAGCTTCTTCTGTACAGCTCTCTCTGCTCTGGTGTTCTGCACTGTGAATGCCATCTGCCTTGGCTTCCCCAGACTTGCAGTTCTGTCTCCTTTATGCAGAGAGACTGTCAGGTTGCCTGGGCTCCCCGCCTAGTGCCAACACCTGGAAACTCTGGGCAGTAAGTTTGGGCATCATTTGTTGTTCCTCCTTAACAGTCACTTCTTCGCTTCTTGATGGCCAGTCTCTAAAAACCATTGTTTCGTACATTTTGTCCAATTTTTTAGTTCTCTTAGGTCAGATGTGAGGGTAAATCAAGTCCTCCTAGTTCCATCTTGGATGAAGACAGAAGTCCAGTCTAAAACTTAAATTGTTGTTGTTGTTGTTAGGTGCCGTCGAGTCGGTATCCAACTCATAGCGACCCTCATAGGGTTTTCAATGGCAGACTGTTTCAGGATTGCCTTGGGAGTGGATTGCCAGGCCCTTCTCCCATTTTTGCGGTGCTGGGAATCGAACTTGGGACCTCAGAGACTGCAGCACAGTGCTCTACCAACTGAGCTAAATCCCAGCCTGCCAAAACTTAAATTAGGGTATTTCTAAATTCAGATGTAGTTAATACTTATCATATGCTTGCTGTGTGCATGATGAATTCAAAACTCGGTCTAGTCTTCACTCTACCTTATTGCATATATTAGTGGGACACTTTTTCTGTTAGGCATTGTGTATTCATTTTTGAGCAAAATAATATGGCTTTTCCCTTTCTTCAATATATGTCACTTTACAGATGAGGAAGCTGAGGCTTAGGCAGCAGTACTGATTTTACTCAACTCTATTTAGCTAATTAGTGCCAAAACCCATTTATTTGTTTTTTTAAAGCTAGTCTCTGAAATGTTTATTACCAATTCTGTTTTCAGTGTTTGAATGTCAAGGGATGATGACTATATTATTTTACTACCTATTAGAGAAGTGGACCCTTGGAGGCCATACTTCAAGCATCATATAAAATATTAAACTGCATACATTGAGATAAGTTAAAATGTGTTTTAAGCCGGGTGTGGTGGTGCACACCTGAAATCCCAGCGATGTGGGAGGTGGAGGCAGGAGGATTGCAAGTTCGAGACCAGAGGCAGTCTGCATAATTTAGTGAGACCCTGCCTCAAAAAGTGAAAAAATGGGCTGAGGGTACAGCTCAGTGGTCTAACACTTGCAAAGCATGCAAGTGCAAGGCCCTGGGTTCAATCCCTAGTACAACACACACACACACACACACACGCACACGCACACACACACACACACACACAGTTTTAAGCTCAGTGCCACTGAGCTTAAATGCTTGTCACAAGATAAGATACAAAATGATCCAGGCCTATAATTCCAGCAACTTGCAACGTGAAGGCAGGAGGATCATGAGTTTGAAGCCACTGCTATGTAATTCTGACTCAACAAGTAAAGAATGGGCTGGAGTGCAGGTCGGTGGTAGAGCATTTGTAAAGCATGCTTGAGGCCCTGGATTCAATGCCCCTGTACTGAGAAAATTAATTAATTACTAAAAATGGGCTGGAGGTATAGCTCAGTAATAGTGTGCTTGCCTAGCATGTGTGAGGCCCTGGATTCAACCCTTCAGTACTGAGAGGAAAAAAAGGAAAGTTGTTTTAATTAGCATGCCTTTTTCAGCACAAAAGTATTCAGTAGTATGATTTACCACAGGAGTATATATTTGTATAAAAAAGAAATCTACTTAGATTATTTCTATTAGGACATAGGCTTGATTATGCAGGTAGAAAGGAAATATGAAGATGCTGTCCTATGCCTACCCCTGAAGAATCAGTGGTGACTTTTATAAAACCAGTGCATTATAGGGAAGTAGGCAGTGAATGTCAAGTAGAATGTACAAAAGCTTTTCTAATCACTTTGCCCTAATAGTGCCAACCAGGAGTTGGTCTAAAACCATAATGCTCGTGAAGTCTACAACTGCATTTAAATGAGAACATCTTAAAGACAATCACAAAAGCTCGCTACAAAATTGTTTTTCTTGATAGCCTGTAGTTTACAAAGCCAGCAAATGCCTGCTGGAGACACCTGGAAGTATGAAAATGTTAGTAGCATTATGAACTCTAATCCTGGCATCTTCTTGTCCTGTTATTTGCTGTGTAGGATAGTTGAAATTCCTTCAGAAAGGTTAAGTCCAGTGTATTAAATTTGTTAAAGAAATGGAATAAAAAGTCTTCATTAGCATTTTCTTTCTTCTTTCTTTAACCCCCCTTCTTTTACATGCAAAACATTCATCCAGCTTAGTGTCTAATAAAATATGTCTAGATAGTTGAAATTCAAGTTTATCTGTTCAGATTTACTGTTTCTTACTATGTCATTATTATTTTTTATGGTACTTTTCTCTGATTGTTTATATTTAAAAATAATTATTTAAGTATTTAATTTTCTCTGTAATGTTGGACCCTTCTCCTGTTCTCTTTCTCTCACTTCACTGGGCATGATTAAACAGCCACTTAGGGAAGAGAATCTTCCATTGTTATTTGTGTTAACAGTGCCCTAAGTTCTCTTAACATGGACCTGTGACCTGTATATGACTGAATATTACCTAGTTTATTTTTTTCATCACTGGACCAAGCCTTTATAGATTGTCTTCCTTGCAGACCCTAACTGATTAAGGTCCTTTCATAGCACAGTTTTCCAGTCATTTTTTTACTCTGTGGCACGCTTACATGCCAGAAAGTGTGTAATATTGAGCAGTGAGGTGAAAGCAGTATCAAATAAGGTAAAGTGCATGATGGGAAGCTGGACTGCCCAGACTTGACTCTACCGTTTACTATTTCCATGACTTTAAGGAAGTCCTCCCACACACACCTTTTTTTTTTTTTTTTTTGAGGCAGTGTCTCTGCATCCCAGGATGGCCTAGAACTAGCTATGCAGCCCCGCTGGCCTGAAACTCATGACAGTCCTCCTCCCTCAGTCTCCCAATTGCTGGGATTACAGGCATACACTGTCACGCCTGACTAAATTTCTCATTATAAAGTGTTCTCATAGTTTAATCATTTCACTATATAAACATACACAAAATATCAAATTATACTTCATAAATATATACAGGTATTGTCACTTAAAATGAAAAATATGTTCATATGATTTTTATATTAAAATAAATGTTAATATTCTGAAAAGTTATAATAATCTTTGGTTCACTGAAAGCAGGAGATACATATTTGATTTAAAGAAAATCAGAGATGTATACTCACTGGTGACAAGTTACGAAAAGGACAAGTTACGAAAACTGCCATATCTACTTGAATTATATACTTAAAATGATTAAAGTAGTGAATTTTGGTGTAGATAATAACTACAGATATTTATAAAAAGTCATACTTTTGAGGCTTTGAAATTTCCTTTGTGTAAATACCCACTTAGCAAGTATTTCGGAGAACGTGTTCCCAGTAGACTCCAGGTGATGCCAGTGGCACCATTTAAACTGGAACTCAGGGCCAGAGGCCTGAGCATGTCTACAATTCCCTATTCTCTTGGTGTTCTGTGGAGAGGAGTGCTTGGATTGGGGTACAGCTGGATATACCAAGAGACTGGGCTCCAGGAAAGGAAGTCTGCCCCTCCAGCCCCACCCCTGCATTCTCTCTTTTGATGGGGTTTAGTGTGATAAACGAGGTAAAGTGTGTGAAATTGGGTACCAGCTGTTTTCAGGAGTTGGTGGGTCAGGGGTCTGAGGAAGACTGGGAAGATGTTTAGGAGAAACCTGCTAGAGGGAAAGAGGAGGTCTAGATCCTGGTTAACTCATTGCATTGCCAAGTAGTAACCCACAGAAAATAAGACCAGTTAATCACACTTGGGAATCTAGATGACACAATGGCGGGTTGAAACTGGACGAGGCAAAAAGTTACTGGCTCAATAAAGTAAGCCTGTGTTTTTCTCTCCTGTATGGTTACTGCAATGAATTATGTTAACAGGTTTGTAAAGTTAAACTATTTTTGAGGGACTGTGGGGATAGTTCATTGGTTGTATTAGTCAGTTGTCATCGCTGTAGCAGAAAAATCAACTGAAACAAATTTAGGAGGGAAGAGATTTTTGGGGAGCTTATAGTCCATAATGGCGGCAGGGCAGGTATGGCAGTGGCAGCAGAGCAGATATGGTGGGGAACAACCTTACGGTATGGGTGACCAGGAACAGAGAGAGACCAGTGCTGCACATTTGGGGTAAAAACCTCCAAAAGTCTGCCCCCTGGGAGCTATGTCCACAAAGCAACAATCTTACCTCCAGCCCTGGGCGCAGTGGCGCAAACCTGTAATCCCAGCAGCCTGGGAGGTGAGGCTGGAACATCTCCAGGGTAAGGCCAGAGGCAGCCTGTGTAATTTAGTTGAGACCTTGTCTCAAGATAAGATACAAAATTTTAAAATGGGTTGGGGGAGTAGCCCAGTGGTAGAGCACTTGCAAAGTATATGCAAGGCCCTGGGTTCAACCCACAAGTACCATAAAACAGAAAAAGAATCATCCCACCTCCAGAGTTTCATAAGGTCCCAGGGCAACACCACCAGCTGGGGACTGAACCTGAAAGCACGTGACCTTTGGGGATACTTTATATTCAAATCTTACAGTGGTAGGGTGCTTGTTGAGCATGCACAAGGCCCTAGGTTCGATCCCTAGCACCACAAACAAACAAAACCCCAAACACTATTCTTGTGTAAATCTGTGTTTGTAATTGTATATTTTATAATATGCGTATTTTACTATATCCCTGGATTCTGTTAATAATCATGTAAGAGTTATTTCATCTATATGGATAGGTAAAGCTCACATTTTTTTTTTCATGGTCTCTGTCTGATTATGGAAGTAATAAAATGAATTATTTCTGTATTTGTGAAGTTTATGTGAAGGTAAAAATTAGCTTTTACAGAGAATATTTAGCAAAAATTCTTCTATAACTCTGTCACTGTATAATGATACTGTGCTTGTGCACTTGTTTGTGCATGAGGGATGGGGTGTCGATTTTGTTAACTACTCTTATTTAATGATTGTTGGTTTATTTGGGGTGCAAGAATGTTTGTTGTTTGTCATGGACTAGGCACTTAATATTTATGGAAAGCATAAGTTAATGAATATTATTGGAATGAAGTTCACTGTGTTTTGTTTGTTTTTTGCAGTACAAGGGTGGGGGTGTCAAACCCAGGGCCTAGTATTTGCTAGGCAAGTACTCTATCACTTTGCTAAGGTGCACAGGTTGCCTCTCACCTGGAATTTGTGATCCTCCTGCCTCAGCCTCCTTAGTCACTGGGATTATAGGAGTGTCACAATACCCAGTTTTGTATATTTTGTCATTAAAATGCCATCTATATTTTTAGTTATGTTTCTTATATGTGTTTATACATTCTGAAGATTTTTACTGATTTATCGTGATAGATTTAAGTTGGCATTCTTATGTAGCTTTTAAATTTCTTAATTTTCTGCTCAATAGAATATATGTGATCCTCCATTTATTATTTACTCCTGTGTTTCTCCCAATTCATTGAATATACCTTTGCCCCACTGACAGTATTGTAATTTTGTGTTTATTTCATTAAATTTAGCTAGCACAGTAAATATGACTTGCTTTTGCATAATGACTCTAATATGCAAGTTCCATATAAGTTTTCCTGATGAGAAGTATGATAGCTACCACTGAATTGGAATTAGAACCCCTAAAAATTGAGAATCTATATAGATGTGCTAAGATACTAAGTGTGTTTTTATCAAGTCTGTATAAAACATAACAAAGAAAAGATTAGATTTCAAAGAGATTGCATTAGTTCCTGCCTTAGATAAGATAACAACAACAAAAAAAGAGTTTTCTAGTGAATATAGATACAGCTTATTTGGGACATCGATTGTCTAGTATTTCTAAATACCTCACATGGATTTGTTGACTTTTGTAGAAAACTACCAGTACCACTCTTTTCTGTGCTTCTGATTCCATCCTTCCCACCTCAGTGTTCCTCACAGAGGGGAAAACCTTTCCCCATTTCATTCTGTCTTGTACAAGTGAATTGGCAGATGAACTGTGCATTCTGAGCAGCAACACCAGTCTTATACAGATTACTAACCAATCTGTTTCCCTACTTGCTACTTCTTTCCCAGTCTGCCTGTGAGTCATTGCCATGCTTATCTTTCAAACATCTCAGTCAGCATGTCTGCACACAGAGCGTTTCCTTTTCCTCAGCAAACCAAACCAATTCCCTCTTTGGTGTTCTCTAATTGAGATAGTGTGATTTAGTGGTAAAACGCATGAAGTACTAGGATTAATTCTCAGCTTGAACTTCATTTTGCTTGTTTTTTTTTTTTCTGTGAAATGGGAATAATAGGGCACGTATTGCTGGTGGGCACTATGGCCCACTCTTGTAATCCTAGAGACTCAGGAGGCTGAGGCAGGAGATTGCATGTTTGAGACCATTAACAGCCCATGCAACTTAGTGAGAGCCTGTGTCAAAAAAGAAGGGAAGGGAGGGAAGAAATGAGTGGAAGGGGAAGGGAAATAGGGCATGTATTTAGGGGTTATGAGATTTAGTTAAATAATTAAATACGTAATGTACCTGGTACCCAGTAAGCCCTTTATTAGTATTAGCTTTTAGCTAAGGGTGTAATTCAGTGGTTGAGTACTTGTCTAGCATGCAAGAGGCCCTGGTTTTGATGTCTAGCACTGGGGAGGGGAAGATAAATGCCTTTTTTTTTGAGATAAGGTCTCACTATGTAGCTCAGGGTGCCCTGGAACTTTAGCCCTCCTGCCTCTGCCTCCCAAGTGCTGGGATTTCAGGTATCCATTACCATGCCCAGTGAGTATTAGCTTTTATTAATGTATTAGTGGTAAGACCCTGCTTTCAGTTGTACAGGCTCTGTTTCAGGTTCAGTTATACTACAGATCTTACTTCTACAATGTCTCTTAAGTCTGTCTTATTTTTCTGCCCACATGTCTTTTCTCGTTCAGGCTTTCCTACTTTTTATTTATTTATTTAATTTTTGAGTCAGAATCTCATTAAGTTATGCAGGTTGCCTCTGGCCTCAAGCTTGCGATCCTCCTGCCTCTCTCTGCTTCCTAGGTCTCTGGGTTTACAGGCATGTCTCCCGTGTCTGGCTGCTTTCCTATCTTTCTGTGGCAGTACTGTCCTGTTGAACTCTCTGCTTTTGTGGTTTCCTCTTGCACACTGCTATCATTTAGTTTTGAAAGAGGTGTCGGAAACAGTGCTAGAGAACATGATAGGATTTTGTCAGACCAATGACCTCATTGCAAATACATTTTTTCACCAACATAACCAGTGACTATACACATGGGAGTCACCAGGTGGAACATTGTTGTTGTTGTTGTTAGGTGCCGTTGAGTTGGTGTCTGACTCATAGCGACCCTCTGTACAATAGGGAAAACACTATTGTCTGTGCTTTTCTGCTGTTCATAGGGTTTTCAATGGCAGATTGATTTTTGGGAGGGGGTTGCCAGGTCCTTCTCCCAAGCCTACAGCTTCTGGTGTTCCCAGGCGGTCTCCCATCCAGGTACTAACTAGGCCTGACCCTGCTTAGCTTCCGAGATCTGACGGGATCAGATTCTACAGGGCTACGCTGCAGGCAGGTGGAACATACAGGAACCAAATTGACTAATTTGTGGAAAAAGACCATGGAAAAGCTCAATATCGAAAGTCAGAGATGGTGACTGAGGTTCAGACCATTAACTGTTCATATGCAGGTTCAAAGTGAAACTGAAAAAAATTAGAACAAGTGTATGAGAGCCAAGGTATGACCTTGAGTATATCCCACCTGAGTTCAGGAACCACCTCAAGAACAGGTTTGATGCTTTGGACACTAATGGCATCAAAGACATTCATGAGGAAAGCAAAAGACTATTAAAAAGACAGGAAAAAAAGAAGAGACCAAATTACACATCAAAAGAAACTCTGAAATTGGCCCTTAAACATGGAGCTGCTCAAGTGAAAAGAAGACATGACAAAGTTAATTAAACAGAAGATTTCAAAGGGCAGCTCAAGAAGACAAAATCAAATATTAAATGAGGTGCAAAGAGCTGGAGATAGAAAACTAAAAGGGAAGAACATGCTTTTTCCTTGAGCTTAAGGAACTGAAGAAAAAAATTCAAGCCTCAAGTGGCAATAGTGAAGGATTCTATAGGGAAAACATTAAATGACACAGGAAATGTCAAAAAAAAAGGTGGAAGGAATACACAGAGTCATTATACCAAAAAGAACTGGTGGATGACCAACTATTTCAAGAGATTGCATATGATCAGGAACCAATGGTACTGAAAGACAAAGTGGGAGGTGCCTTGAAGGAATTGGTGAAACACAAAGCTCCAGGAATTGATGGAATACCAATAGAGATGTTTCAACATACAGATGCAGCACTGGAGGTACTCACTTGTTTATGCCGAGAGATTTGGAAAACAGCTACCTGGCCCACTGACTGGAAGAGATCTATATTTGTGCCTGTTCCCAAGAAAGAGGATCTAACCGAATATGGAAATTATCGAATGATATCATTAATATCACATGAGTGTGAAATTTTGCTAAAGATCATTCAAAAGCAACTGTAGCAGTATATAGACAGGGAACTGCTGGCAAATCAAGACAGATTCAAAAGAGGATGTGGAACTAGGGATATCATTGCTGATGTTGGATATTAGCTGAAAGCAAAGAATGCAAGAAAAATGTCTGTTTTATTGACTATGCAAAGGAATTTGACTGTGTAGATCACAATAAGTTATGGATAATATTGTGAAGAATGGGAATACCAGAGCACTTAATTGTACTTGTGAGGAATCTGTACATGGATCAGGAGACATTAGTTCAGACAGAACAAGGAAACACTGCCTGGTTTAAAGTCAAGAAAGTTGTGGGTTATGGCTGTATCCTTTCACCATACCTCTTTGATCTCTGTGCTGACCAAATAATCCAAGAAGCTGGACTTTATGAAGAAGAATGCAACAACATGATTGGAGGAAGACTCATTTACAACCCACGATAAGGAGATGATACAACTTTACCGAAAGTGAAAAAGATTTGAAACATTGGCTTATGAAGAGCAGAGAGCACAGCCTTCAGCATGGATTGTGCCTCAACATCAAGAAGACAAAAATCTTTACAACTGAGTCAGTCCGCAGCTTCATGGTAAATGGAGAAAAGATGAGATTGTCCAAGATTTTGCTTTACTTTGTTCTTTTTTGGTACTAGGGGTTGAACCCAGGGCCTCACGCTTGCATGCTTTGCAAGTGCTGGACCACTGAGCTGCACACTTAGCCCATTTTTTCCACTTTTTGAGACAGGGTCTCGCTAAGTTATGCAGACTGCCTCTGGTCTCGAGCTTGCGATCCTCCTGCCTCTGCCTCCCGAGCCACTGGGATTACAGACATGCGCCACCATGCCCGGCTTGCTTTACTTTGTTCTATAATCAACACCCATAGAAGCAGCAGTCAAGAAATCAAAAGACACATTGCCTTGGGAAAAGCTGTTGCAAAAGACCTCTTTAAAGTGCTGGAAAGTAAAGATATCACGTTGAAGACCAAGGTGCACCTGACTCCTTCCTTGATATTTTCAGTTGCATCATGGTTGTGAGAGCTAGATGCTGCTAAATACGGGAGACAGGAGAAGAATTGTTGCTTTTGAATTATGGTGCTGAAGAAGACAAATATTGAATATACCATGAACTGCCAAAAGAATCAACAGATCTGTCCTAGAAGAAGTGCAACCAGAGTGCTCCTTGGAAGCAAGGATGGCTAGACTGCATCTGATATATTTTGGACATGTCAGGGGGACCAATCCCTAAAGAAAGACATCATGCTTGGGACAGTGGCAGGTCAACAAAAAAAAGGGAGACTTTTAAGAAGATGGATTGACATAGTGCCTGTAACAGTGGGTTTAACATAAATAAGATTGTGTGCCTGCCACAGAATCGGGGAGTGCTTTGTTCTTATTGTATACAGGGTTGCTATGAGTCGGACTGACTCTAATGCACCTCACCACCACAGGGCACCTCCAGTGTGATGTCAGCCCTGGGCACCCAGCTTTGGGTGCCTACTGTGATGCTGAGCCTATGTTCTTTGTTTTATAAAATGGCTCAATGGTTTTGATTACAGTGTGGGGCCCATAGGTTGATTCAATATCCATAGAGATTTGTCTCCCATGTGGCTTCATTTGTCATAGCCAAACAGCAGAATGAAATTTCAATCCCCTTATCCTTCATATTGCTTCATATTGGTTATTTTACTACTTAACATAAAGACTGATTTTTAACTTCTGTCTTGTTTGAAATGGTGATTATGATTCCTATCAAGATGTGGTTATATTTGAACTTTTAAATGTAAAACAGGAGCTATAATTGCCTGTTTACCTAATATACCTGTGTTTTGGCAACATATAATCCTAATTCCTTCTTCTTGTTAGGTGCCGTTGAGTTGGATTCAACTCATAATTGCCCTGTGTACAACAGAATCTACATACTACAGGACAAAACACTCATCAAGACTGTGCCATGCACACGGTCTTTTTATTATTGAGCCCATTGTTGCAGCCACTATGTTTCTTCTCATTTTGAGTTGTGCTACATCAGTAAAAAGGTCCCAGGGGCTTTACTCCATTCATGTCATTAAGGTTAGCTCTACTTTGAGGAGGCAGCTCTTCCCCAGTCATTTCTTGAATGCCTTCCAGCCTGGGGGAGCTCATATTCTGGCACTGTATTTGACAGTGCTTCTGTGCTTTTCCTAAGGTCTTCAATGGCTAATTGTTTCTAGAGTGGACTGTTGGGTCCCTCTTATTAGGAGAAATTATATACAGAAAAACTTGTAACATTACTATAGTCTTGAGGTATGATGGTACATTGGTTTTTAGAATAAGACTTGAGGTAAATTCTTTAACCCTTAACTGGTATTGCTGGGTAAAATATATCCCCACACAGGTGCTGGACGTGGGACACTGTAGCATTTATGCTAGTGTGGGTATGTGCATTGCGGGCTCCTATGTGAGCCAAGGAGCATGATACCAGTTAAGGGTTAACTGACAGTAATTGGTACTGCATGCAGAATCAGCAAGTGATTCTGGGGAAGTTGTGAGAAGAGAAATATGGAAGCTATAGAGTCTTAATGTGCAGTTACTTCAATGTGGATGGTTCAAATTAAAGGAAGTATAGAATGATGTCTGTCATTAAACACTGTGTTAGGGAAAAACCTGTGATATTGTTGTAGCCCTTGTGAATACAGATAACTGTAGCACAAGATGGGTTCAGGTGACATAGGAGATTGTAGAAAGTGGGGGATAGAGTTTTATTATGTTCCTACTGTTGGAATTTGTTATTAGGTGCCATCGAGTTGGGTCTGACTCATAGCAACCCTGTGTACAACTGAGCAAAACACTACCTGACTGTTATGCCTGGAACTATGTCAGTGCTTCTCTGCTATTAATAGGGTTCTCGATGCCTGATTGTTTTGGGAGTGCGCTGCAGGTCCTTCTCCCAAGCCTACAGCACCTGGTGTTCCCAGGTGGTCTCCCATCCAAGTACTAGCCAGGCCTATCCCTGCTTAGCTTCCAAGATCAGACAGGATTGGGCACCACAGTGGTATGGCTGTAGACACTATTGGAACTTTGTTAGGTGCCATCAAGTCGGTATCCGACTCATAGCGACCCTCATAGGGTTTTCAATGGCTGACTGTTTCAGGATTGCCTTGGGAGTGGATTGCCATGGCCCTTCTCCCATTTTTGCAGTGCTGGGAATTGAACTCGGGACCTCAGAGACTGCAGCGCAGAGCTCTACCAACTGAGCTAAATCCCAGCCCTATTGGAATTTAGGAATGAAAAATTCTGTCTTGAGGGCATTTTTCAAACATACAAAAAAACATAAAAAGCCACCTGAACAGTTGTGTTCCTTTGTGGATCTCTGGAGAATTGTTAGAATACATTATGTGAATAGAAGTAATTGCTGATGAAGTTTTAAAAAGTATTGCTTACCTCATCATAATCTGAAATAGCCAGTTGTGCTTTATTGGTCTGCTTCCATGTTAAAACAGATTTTGCTGATTAAATTCTGTCCTCTACACTGTAGACCCTGAACTATAAGCTCAAGGCCTTTAAATGTCATGGGACAAAGTTGCAACCCAAATCTTACAAAATGCCCTGACCCATGGCTTTTGTAGACTCACTACTTCCTCGTGAGAGGTATGATGCTCATGGTGCACATCTCTGGTGGTTTGGAGAAATAGATGCTGGCTTAGAGGGTGCATACTTGAATAGGAAAACATCTTAAAGTGATTCTTAGTAACTGTTTGTGAATTGCTTTTAGGTACCTGGTGCAATTACATCCTTGTGGTTGGTAACTTTCCCTGTTTTGTGTCTTGCTTCAGAGATTTATAAAAGCTTTTTGTCTGTTATTATTTTGGCATGTATAGTTTGTCTCTGATCCAGCATGGTACTAGATAGCTGTAGCTTTTCAGTGGAAAATTATTTGAAGAACAAAACATCCTGACATGGCTTAATTATTCCAAACTCACTCCTGTCTTCTCTTCAGACTGAAAAATCTACACTCAGATGGGCCTCTGAGACCACCCTCCCTGAACCGCACCCTGCATGCCTCTCTTTTCATGTCCTGTTTTATTCCTCAAAGCACAGTTTTTCTACTACCTGCTTCTCTCACAAGAATGTAAATACCATCAAACTAGGAATTTTCTTTTGTTGCTTTATTCATTCCTAGAACCTAGGCATCAGATGTTTTCTGGCAGTATAGTGAAGGTCAGAAATTGTATCAGATGCCTGGAGGGATCTAGACACACATCAGAAATACATGCAGCCCCTTGTGAACTTAGATAATTATAGCACAAGATGGCCTTAGACAACATAAGAGATCTGCAGAGAAAATGCTGGGGTCGAGTTTTACTGTGTCTAGTTGGCATCTTAAGAAATGACATTAAGCTGGGTATTACTTCAGACCACAGAAATATAAGCAGTAGCTGAGACATGCAAAAGCAAAGGAGAGGGGTAGGTATGAGAAAAGGTGAAGTATTCTGTTAGCTAGAACATACTAGTGAAGAATGAACAAATTAGGAAGATAAATTGGACCCAGGTCAGTGGAAAGTCCTAAAATCCTGGCTGAGTCTGGATTTTATCCCACTTGCACTGTGGAAATTGATTATTTTTCCCTTCCTTAAAAGGCAGTTAAATATGGTAAGATTGAACCTGCATAGGAAGAGCCCAAAAGACTGAAACTTAAATTCTGGAGTAGGCAGCTGAAGGCAGCAAGGAAGTTGTATCAGCATAGCAATGTAATTCAAAGGTAGGATTGACGTGTTGTCAACAAACTGACAATAAATCAGGTAAATAGAACAAAGGAAATGGAAGAAGCTAAGACAGCTCTTAAGGTTTTGAATTTGTGGGAAGTAAGACATGCTCTTTAAATATAGAAATAGCAAGTAGAAGCTGGGCATCGTGGCTCACACGTATGATATCAGCAACTCGGGAGGCAGAGGCAGGAGAATAGCAGGTTCGAGGCCAGAGGCAGCCTGTGTAATTTAGTGATACCCTGTCTCAAAATTTACAAACAAAAAAAAAAAAAAAAAAAAAAAAAAAAAAAAAAAAAAAAAAAAAAAAAAAAAAAAAAAAAAAAAAAGAAGAAAAAGAAAAATTTTAATAGGGGCTAGAGCCCCTTAGTGGTAGAGCACTTGAAAGTATGCATGAGGCCCTGGGTTCAGCCCTGCAATACACATCCCCCCCAAAAAATAGCAAATAGAATCCAGAGAAGGTAACATTGGGAAAACCAAGGAAAGATGTTTTCAGGAAGAAGTAAGAGTCATACCTATTTTCTTCAGAGAAAGCTCTGTTGTAATCTCCAAGTGTGATACATAGTTATCCCTTGATCTCTCTGGGGATTAGTTCTAGGACCCCAGCCATTACCAAAATCCACAGCTTCTCAAGTCCGTTATAGAAAGTGGCAAAGTATTTGCATATAACCTCCACATACCCTTCTGTGTATTTTATAAAGATCATCTCTAGATTATTTATAATACCTAAGACATTATAAATGCAATGTAAATGGTTGTTACATTATATTATATTGTATTGTTTTTTTGAGATAGAGTCTCACTGTGTAGCCCTGGGTGACCTGAAACCTGCCATGTAAACCAGACTCACCTTGAACTTGCGTTGATCCTCCTGCCTCTGCCTCCAGAATGCTGGGATTACAGGCTTGTGCCACCATGTTTAGCTTGTTATAATATATTGTTTAGGGGGGAATAACAAGAAAAAAAAAGTTTGTTCAATGCAGTTTTTTTCCCAAACGTTTTCAATTAGAACTCATGGATAGGAAGGGTTACGATATATTTTATCATCATCTTGTTCATCACTCTACATTATTCTCTTACACTGTTGAATATTGTTCTTCACACATTGCAGATTCTGTATAATTTAGCATATCTTAAGAAATCATGGCCTCTCCCCTTACCTGTCTTTAAGAATTAACATTTAGCAGAATGTTATGTAAACATCTGAGGTGCCAGCAACTTTTTGTGCAGTTGAGTGTCTTGCTGAAGACTTGAAAGTAAACTCATTGGGAATTATTTATGCTTTTCAGGTTTCCCAACAAGTTATCTGTTTCATATACAATGTATTCATTTTCTGTGCTCTCTGAGGCCTTTGGTTGGATCCCCAGCACCACACAAATAGGAGAAGGACCTGACAATCCACTCCTGAAACAATCCTGAAATAATCAGCCATGGAAAACTGTGAATAGCAGAGAAGAGAAGCGCTGACATAGTGTTGGGGAGTGTTTTCGTTCTGTTGTACATAGGGTTGCTGTGAGTCAGACCCAACTCAATGGCACCTGACAGCAACATTAATTAGATATCTCATATGGTGAATTTGGTGCATTTAACATAGAAATAATTTATGTGTTTATTTAATTATTGTCCTTCTGGTCATTTGTAGGCGAAACCTAACCAAACTGTCCCTGATCTTCAGCCATATGCTGGCAGAATTGAAAGGCATCTTTCCAAGTGGACTCTTTCAAGGAGACACGTTTCGGATTACAAAAGCAGATGCTGCAGAATTTTGGAGAAAAGCTTTTGGAGAAAAGTAAGTCTCGAAATGAGGAATTTGCACCATGAAAAACTAACACTTACGAGGATTTTCTGTAGAGAATTTTAATTGATGAAATACTTAAAACATGGAGCCAAGTGTGGTGATACACACACCTACAATCCCAACGCTCTGGAGTCTGAGGCAGTAGGAGGCAAGCCTCATGAGTTCAAGACCAGCAAGACCCTGTCTCAACGAATAAAACAAAATGAAATATGATAAGACGTTGAGAATAGTATAGGTGTATACTTCCTAGCTTCAGTAAATATCAACATTTTTCCCCCAGTATTATATGGTTGAACCCAGTGCCTCATGTTGCTAGGCAAATGCTCCATCACTGAGCTGCATCCCAGCCCCTTTTTTATTTTTTATTTTGAGACAGGGTCTTGCTAAGTTGCATAGGCTGACACTGGCCTCAAACCTGTGACCCTTTTGCCTCCCTTTTTAGCCCTTTTAGCCTCCCAAGTCGCAAGTATTACGGTCATATACCACAGGACCTGGCCCCCAATCATTTTCTTAAAGAAAAAAAACTTTGCAGATTCAGTTGAAGCCCGTGCTCTTTGATTAAATTCTTTTCTCTCCCCATCCATTCTGCTAGTAATAGACATTTACATTTAAACTTAATTGCTGTTGCAAACAATGCTGTGGTGAATAATATCTTGGTTATTTTCATAAGCCAGAATTTCTCTTTAGTTACGTACCTAAGAATGGTATTGCTGTGAGTTTTCACATCTTTTGCTTTGCTGAATATTGGCTAATGGCTTCCCAAAGTGACTGTACGAGTTTATATTCCTGTAAGTAGTGCGTAGGGGTTCCAAGGCCAGGGGCATATCCTCCGTGGCATTGTGCTTGCCTGACATGCACCAGGCTCTTGGTTGTGCTTGCCTAATATCCACCAGACCCCTGGTTCACTCCTTAACGTTGCAAAAATAGAAATAAAAAACTAACGGTTGGTCTAGGGGTGTAACTCAAAAGTGTTTGCCTGGCATTCACAAGGCCCTACCACCACAAAAAATTGAACTCATATTTTATACATAAAATATAGACTGATACATAATTTCCAAAGCTTAGTTGAAGGTGTAGCGATAAGTTGAAGTTGTAGTGATAAGTCTCTGGGTTCAATCTCCAGCACTGCCCTTCCCCTCTAAAAAGCCAAGTTGAAGATTTGAAAGTAAGTTTAGTTTTATGCTTTTAAACTCAGTAACTACATTAGAAAAGATTTCAAGACATTACTTGATTTCTTATTTTCCAGCAGGTAAATACATAAACTTTGCAAAGGCAGTGAAGATTGTATTTATTTTAGAGATCTTGAGAAACATAAATTCCATACTATCTCTTGCTAGCCTTATCTTGGGTTTAATCATTCTTAGGTTAAGAAATCTCTCTCAGAACTCCATTCTTCCAGGACCTGGAGCCTATTTTCTCCTGTCTATCTTGCTAGTGTGGATTCCTCGAAAAGCACTGAATGTTTACATGCTTTAAGAAAAATTAGCTTAAATACAGGCTTTTAGGTAATAAAGATCTGGCCACAGATTATGTTTATTATATTAAGAAAGATGTTCTCATCTCTCTGTGGTTCTCTAATAGAACAAATGTTTGAAGAAAGTTGTGAAAAAGGATTAATTTGTGATATTTTGTAAAGAATAGTGGGATACTACTACTCTGTTACTAGCTTAACTCATTAGGACTTTAAGAAATACATCCCTTACTCCCTTCTTCCTATTCTTAGTCCAGATATAACTGACCTTCAGTAGGAGAACTGAAATTGATATTGAGAGCCTAATGTAGCTTGCTTTGTTATCCTTAATTATAGCAATGCCTGGGATTATCTGCTCTCTCACTTCCTGTCTTCTCTCTCACCCTACCCCCAATGCTACCCCAGGACAATAGTCCCTTGGAAGAGCTTTCGACAGGCCCTGCATGAAGTGCATCCCATCAGTTCTGGGCTGGAGGCCATGGCTCTGAAGTCCACTATTGATCTGACCTGCAATGATTATATTTCAGTTTTTGAATTTGATATCTTTACACGACTCTTTCAGGTAGGATACTAAAAATATTGACTAACCTAGTGACTGCTACTTTTGTGAAGAGGAAGTTCTTTTTTTTTGTTTAATTAATAGTTACTGCTTTGTCTATGATAAAAGTATTTTAATTTTAGAAACTATAAGTGAAAATATGAATTAAGACTACCTTGCATTTTATATATATAAAATGACAATATAACCTACTTTCTTCCCTCATATCTTTCTTTGTTATTGACTGCTCTTATTTTGTATCAGAACTAACAGAAAAATGATTATAATTTACCCATTTTCTGTTATTTGACGTTGGTATTTGCTTCCAAATTTTTCTCCTGTTAAATTGTAATTCTTGATTGTTAATACAGAGATATAGTGAGGCTTCAAAAAGAACTCATTTCTTTCTTTCTCTAAATAATGTTTTTTCCAGTGTGTATATGCCAACTTGTACAAACACTTATTTGGAATTTATTATTTGTACATGTTGGGCCTATTCTTCTTTTCTGAGTTTTGATCTCCCAGACATATATGTCTTCCCTCAGAGTGACGACAGTATAACTGAGAATTTATGGTAGTAAATTGAGAATTTATAATTAAGAAGTTGAAATTAGGGTGTTTTTTGTTGTTCTTGTTCTTCCTTCATTGCTTTGAGGCTGGTTGGATGTCTTGAACCAAGTGGTGTGTGATTGATTTCTTATTTCTTTAGCCCTGGTCCTCTTTGCTCAGAAATTGGAACAGCCTGGCTGTAACTCACCCTGGCTACATGGCTTTCTTGACATATGATGAAGTGAAAGCTCGGCTTCAGAAATTCATTCACAAACCTGGCAGGTCAGTGCCATGAAGCGAAGATATTCATTCTCCTCAATTTTATTCTCTTGTGACTTCTGCTAGAGTAGAAGAAACATCATCTTTTATTGTCTTCCAATAGCCAAGGTTTTGCCATAGGATTGCTGTCTATATATCAGAAGAATTGACTCATTCAAATCCTGTGATTTGATAAATACTTTCAAGCCACTTAAGAATGAGGTTTATGCTGGGTGCTATGTTGCACCTGTTGGGAGCTCGGGAGGCTGAGGCAGGGGGATTGTTTGAGATTAGACCAGATAATATTGTGAGACCCCGTCTCAAAATTTTAAAAAAAGAAATAAATAAAATAACAGATAAGTTAATCTTTATTTATTTATTTTTTTCTATTTTTAAGAGCTGGGCACAGGCATGCTAAGCACACATTTTCTCCAAAGCTACATTCCTAGCCCCTTAAAGAAGTTATTCTTGATGGTCTTTTTGATTTTTGTCTCTATTTTGCCTTCCACCCTAATGCCAGTGTGCATATATTAAAAGTTAGGTTAATCTCTGTTCTCAGTTACATCTTCCGGCTGAGCTGTACTCGTCTGGGTCAGTGGGCTATTGGGTATGTCACGGCCGATGGGAATATTCTTCAGACAATCCCTCACAATAAACCTCTCTTCCAAGCACTGATTGATGGCTTCAGGGAAGGCTTGTGAGTACCACTGCTTACCATCTTCTGCTAGAGTTTAGGAGCATAGGGACTTTTACACTTAATCATTTATGGTTTTGTCTGTGTTTCTTCTGCAAATTAAGATTCAGGAAACAAGCCAGGCATGGTAGCGCACGCCTATAATCCCAGCAACGTGGGAGGCAGAGGCAGGAGGAAATTGCAAATTCAAGCCAGAGGCAGCCTGTGTAATTTAGCAAGACCCTGACTCAAGATAAAAAGTTAAAACATGGACTAGGGGTGCAGCCCAGTGGTATAGCACTTGCAAAGCGTGTGTGAGACCCTGGGTTCAACCCCTTAGTTGAAAAGAAAAAAGATTTAGGAAGCATATTAACAGGTTGTGTTGATCTGGCCTTCAGATTTTATAGCACTTTTGTTTATTTGATCAGGAGTCTGTAAATGAAACTTTTTCTTTACTGCTACAGTTATTACTACAAGTAAATTTCATCTTTCTCCTCTTCCAAATTATTAACATTTTTCTAAATCTGTATTAGATTTGAAAATACACCATTTTCAGGACAGTTTACCAGTTACCTAATTAGTCATGAGGATGATTAGATGTTCCTAGTGACAGCAGCCTCAATGGCCTTCCTCACCTTCATTTTAATTTCATTTTGGTTCAGCAGGTTTTCTTCAGGCCATGGGCTTTTGTCACATAAGCTAATATATAGTACTAAGTTCTTATTTATTCCAGAGTTGCTATTCCTTTGGTAATTCAAATCAATTCTTGATCAGTAAGCATTGAAAATATAGAAGGTGCCCAAAAATACATACACATTTTGAGAAAGGAAAGAACTGTATTAAAATGATAATATTCAATATATACTGATAACAAAAGATGAATACAAGTCACATTTGACTTTTGCAGTTACAAGATGTGCTTAAAGCAGTTACCAAAGCAGAAGCAGGACTTGGTATCATGTAAGGCCTCCTGGATCTTACCTTGTGCACATCCCATACTGTACCAGATGTCTTGCATTTATCACAAATGCTTGCCGTTGTCAGGCATGTTGGAGGTTCTGTTGCGTACTCACCTGCATTGTCATACTTCCACAACATTGTCAAATTTCAAGGACCACTTCAAAGTGGTCTTGGCTCCTTGAAAAACAACTGCTTCAGTGTGTCACAGGATGGCGCTAGCATCCATTTGATTCGAGCCATCTTTTGAGTGAGCGTCATACTACACATTGCTACTGTAATTCAGTTCAGCTTCAAAAGGTGATACACAGATAACCTCTCTTTAAGTCGTGTACACATTTTTTATTTTCTGGTACCCACGTTATTGTTGAGCAGGTATCAGAAAACTAGCTTTTGTTTTGGTGGGTTGTTTTTTGTTTTGTCTGTTGTTTTTGTTGCATTGCTTTTGGTTTTTTTGAGACTAGATTTTGTTGTGTGACCCACCCTGGCTTGCAACTTGCTGTGTAGACCATTCTGGCCTTGAACTTACTTGCATCATTCCTCCGCATTCAGCCTCTCGAGATTGCAGGATTATCGGCATGTGCCACCATGCCTAGCTGTACTAGCTTAAGTTTTAAAGTGATTGGGAAAATCCAGTTTCCATTGTGAATCATCTGCAGTAGCGTTGGAGCTTAAAGAAATTCTACTCCAAATGTCAGAGCAGTCGGATGGGAGAAGTACCCTAGTAAATGATCTCAATGGCTTAATTTGCTTCTGTTACATTGCTTTTAAGTAAATTTTTCCTGCTTTGTTAAAACTATATAAGCAAAAGTATTTCAGTTTTTTGATCAAAAGCAAATACAGAACAGGGCATGGTGGGGCACACCTCTAATCCCAGCACTCCAGAAACAGAGCAGAGAGATCATGAGTTAAAGGCCAGCTGAGGCTACATAATGAGACTCTGTCTTGGAAAAAAAGGCAGTTTAAAATATGAATTTGTAGCTCGTGGCCATCCATTGAAATTGTTATTGTTATTGTTAGGTGCCGTCGAATCCGTATCCATCTCATAGCAACCCTCACAGGGTTTTCAATGGCTGACTGTTTCGGGATTGCCCTGGGAGTGGATTGCCAGGCCCTTCTCCCATCTGTTGAAATAGGGGTTGCCAAACTATGGCCCACCATAGCCTGCAAGCCAAGATAGTTTTTTAAGTGTGCTAGATACCATTTTTCTAGGTTAGAAATCACTGATAAATTGACTTCCCCAAGGTTGGTTACTCTTTTATAGCTATTTATTTCCCGATGGACGAAATCAGAATCCTGACCTGACAGGCTTATGCGAACCAACACCCCAAGATCACATCAAAGTGACCCAGGTAAATTTTGGTTTACATTATAACCATATTACTGGAACCAGGCTTTTGGGTATACTTTGCAGAACTGACTGTATAATTTAAATGGTTGGAACACGTTAATTTTAAATCATTGACTAGATTAGTGAATTTGTACGTGTGTGGTTTCTCTTTAAACCATGCATCTTAAAATAGGACCAAGACTAGTTATTTCTGGTTTAATGAGAGAACATTGGCCACTGTTGGGACATTTTTATTTGAGCACAATTTGTATAGAAAGTAACAATCTTCAGTTTTCTTGTTAGCATTTGCAGTTGTCATTCATTCAATTAACAAATGTTCTCCCGAATTTTTTAATCCCAGGAACAATATGAATTATACTGTGAGATGGGCTCCACATTCCAACTGTGTAAAATATGTGCTGAAAATGATAAGGATGTAAAGATTGAGCCCTGTGGACACCTCATGTGCACATCCTGTCTTACATCTTGGCAGGTATGGGTCTGAACCATGCATTTTCACTGCTCTGTAATCACTCTGAAGAGTCGGGTGTTATATATCCTTTATAGATAAAAAGAGTGGCCTGGTTTCTGGGATATGTTTAAGTTTTTAATTCCCTCTTTCTACTCTTCCTTTCTTTTCTTTCCTTTCTTTGCCGAGGCTGGAACCCAGGGCTTCATGCATGCTAAGCTATACCCCCAGCCCTTTATTTCCTTTTTATCTCAGGAAATATATTTACTAGTAGATGAATATTTTAAGTACTTTTCGATGCATGTGTTACTATCTGTTTCCTCTGCAGGAGTCTGAAGGTCAGGGCTGTCCTTTCTGCCGATGTGAGATCAAAGGTACTGAGCCCATCGTGGTAGATCCATTTGATCCTAGAGGAAGTGGCAGTCTGTTGAGGCAAGGAGTAGAAGGAGCCCCGTCTCCAAATTATGATGATGATGATGACGAACGAGCTGATGATTCTCTCTTCATGATGAAGGAACTGGCGGGCGCCAAGGTAAGACTGCAACTTTGCGGGGCTGAGGATGTCATTCAGTGGTCGTGTGCTTGCTAGTGTGCACAAAATCCTAGGTTTGATCCTCAGCACCACACACAAAAAATTTTCTTAACATATTCACAGGGGGAAGGTTGAATAACTACATGCCAAATTATTCAGTGTTGTTTCTGAGAAGCTAAGAGGATTTTAATTTTGTAGAATACAATATTGGATTTTTTTGCAGTTAAGACATAGCACTTTTGCTATGTGTTTATTGCTAAGGTGTTTATTGCCTGAATTAGTAGCTCAGTGTGGAATGTCGAATGGGACCAAAAACCTCAGAAAAGGCTGTCAAGGAGCTAGTAGTTTTATTTGGGAAGAGGAAACAGATGCTGGTGAAACACTATTTGGCACAAAAGAGACAGTGAACATTGTTTGTTTGAAATTATGTGTGCGAAGGGAGGCAAGTCATCATACCACGGAGACACCTGTATCTCCATATTTAATGCAACACTCTTCACAATGGCAAGGATATGGAACCAACCAAGATGCCCATCAACAGAACAATGGATAAAAAAAATGCGGTACATATACACAATGGAATATTACTCAGCAATGAAAAAGAATGAAATAATGTCATTTGCAGCAAAATGAATGGAACTAGAGAATATCATCTTAAGTGAACGAACATAGGCTCAAAAAGAGAAATACCCAATGTTCTCATACATGGGATCTAAATCTTAATTAACGGAAAAAAACCCTATACATGGGCAGATATTTTAAAATGAACAATTTAATTTAGCTAAGAAGAGAAAATATAAGCAGAATAGAAAGGAGGGAGGAAACTAACAAAGGGAAATGAAAGTTGTGGAATGTGGGAAGGGGAGGGGAAACAATGTAAAAAGATAAAGGGGGAGGGGATAATGTCAGTGTAAATGATGCAGCTTCATGAGTATAAGGGAAAAATAGGGGAATATAACCCATAAGTGCATACCAGCTTTACTACATATTAATCAGAAGATTCCATAAACTTTGTATGTTGATGA
This sequence comes from Pedetes capensis, assembly GCA_007922755.1. Taxonomy (NCBI): domain Eukaryota; kingdom Metazoa; phylum Chordata; class Mammalia; order Rodentia; family Pedetidae; genus Pedetes; species Pedetes capensis. Next base: position 57,680 of record VMDO01004630.1, on the reverse strand, counting down.
AAGTGTAACCAAAAGTGATATAATAGTTGCACAATGGAAAAAGCAAATGCTGTTGTTACTCTGTACCCCACTGACATTTATCAATAAAGAGAAAAGCAAGAAAAAAAAAGTTATTGTTGGGTGTATATACTTGGAGTGATACAAGCATTTAGAAAAAAGAAGGAAAGTAATACTTTCTCCTTAGCTGTGCAGAAATTCAAACAGAAAAAACTGTATCTACTGCCACTTGGCTACCCTGTAATTTTTTTAGTGTCTTAAGGGATATGTTGTTTCCAGGCTTGCACAGATTGATACATTTTGCAGGTTTGTAAGGTGAATTTCTACCTGTAGAACTACTGGATAAAATGGCATGTGCGTTTAAACTGTGATAGCTGGACATGGTGGCACACACGTGTAATCCCAGCACTGGGGAGGATTGTGAGTTCAAAGCCATCCTAGCCTATATAGTCTCACAAATAAACAAACAAACAAACAAAACTCTGTAGTAGAGGAGAGGGATATAATTAGGAGAAGGACACATTTCACAAAGAGTGGTATTTCATTTCTTAGCTGAATGGTAGATATGTGCTGTTTTTGTTTTATTATTCTTTGTAACTTAGAGTCCATTATATATTTTGTATGAATAAAATAATTAAATGAAAATAACTGTGGGTAGGTATTGAAATTTATCGTTTCTTTTTTGTTTGTGGGTTTTTGTTTTTGTTTTTGTTTTCCCCCAAACTCACCCTTGAAGGTATATGAAAATATGAGTGTACCAGTTTCCTCGCTTTCTGGTAGCTATCATTTGTTATTTCATTGCTGTTTGTTTTACTTTATTGTATTTTGTTTTTAGTAAAGCTGGGATTGAACCCAGGGCCTCACACATGCTAGACAAGTGCTCTACTGCTGAGTTACATTGCCACCACCTGATTCATTTGTTTTTTGAGACAGAATCTCACTAAGTTACACCTCTGGCCTCAAACTCATCATCTTCCTGCCTCACTCTCCCAAGATTACAGACTAGGATCACAGGTGTGTGTCATAGTGCCCAGTTTCTGATATGTTTTTAATACTTAATACTGAATCTACTTTTTAAAAAATCCAAGTGATAGATTCTCATTTGTTTTTTTAAGTTGAGAAGAATTGCTAAAAGGCTTACAAAAACATTGGTTCCTGGCCTTCACCCTCTCCAATTCTCCTCTGTACCTCCATTCAGAGTTTTCAATTCTTAAAACTGTCTCTAGCCGGGCGTGGTGGCGCATGCCTGTAATCCCAGCTACTGGGGAGGCGGAGGAAAGAGGATCGCAAGTTTGAGACCACAGGCAGTCTGCGTAATTTACTGAGACCCTGTCTCAAAAAAGTAAAAAATAAAATAAGAGGGGTGGGTGCTGGGGGCACAGCTCAGTGGTCCAGCACTTGCAAAGCATGCAGGCTCGAGGCCCTGGGTTCAACCCCCAGTACCTCAAAAAAAATAAAAAATAAAAAACAAAAAACAAACAAACAAAACTGTCTCTGACCTCCACAGTTCTGAACTACATACCTATATTGCTTTTTCTTGATTAGTTAACCTGTTCACCTTAGATATAGTGGAAGAATAGGTTTAGGTCTCTTATTATCTCTTTGCCTGTAGCTGTAGCACTGTGGCGTCCAATCCTGTCAGATCTTGGAAGCTAAGCAGGTTGGGCCTGGTTGTTAGTACATGAATGGTAGACCGCCCGGGAACACACAGATACTGTAGGCTTGGGAGAAGGACCCAGCAGTTTACTCCCAAAATTCAATCCACCATTGAAAACCCTATAGTAGAGAGGCACTAACAATACTATTTCACTTATTGTATGTAGGGTTGCTATGACTTGGACCGACTCCACACCGACTCCACAGCACCTGACAACAGCAATAATTATCTCTTTGCTACTCCATAGCCTTCCACTATAGTTATCTGAATGTTTTTTGACTACGTCAGTATTCAGTGATTTTGCTCTCTGCTATACCAAGCAATATACTCTACTGGAATTACTTTTGTCTGCTTTTCCTGGAATTGTTTTTATTTCCCTAGTTTTCAGTTTGTTTCTGGCACTACCAAGTCATACCATGCTCTCAAGCATCCTTGCAATAGACTCATCTATGGAGTAAACTCCATTAACATACAGTGGTATCTCAGCACTTGAACTGCGCTGTGCCTGAACGTTTAGGTTCTTGACTAATATTTTCGAGAGAATTCTGGTTTAGTGCTCGGCCACATGGTTTTGCACCTTGCTAAAAGCTGTATGAGATGCCACACTCACCCATGATGTTTCTGAAAGAAACACAGGGGAAAGCACACTTTGTATGTTGTTGTCAAGTAGTAAAGACCTGTCTTGGTGCTGTGCTCATGATCTTGAATGTTTTGTTTTAACATAAATATACACATACATACACTATATAGTCATCATGTCACCCAAGAAACTTTCTAGAGCTAAAAGTGAAGGAAAGAGGAAAATAGTAAGAACAACAGTTGAATTATAAAAATAACCTATTGCTAAGTAGGTGGGTGGCTGAGTATGCATGTCGGAATTAACCAGCCAGTATGGTGCTAGAACCAATAAGTACATTATTTCTTATGAAAAAACTGATTGGCACTGGACCAGCCTTCCAGAATGGATTGTGGTTGAGTGCCGAGGTGCCAGTGTGCTGTGTCAGTGCATTAGATGACGTACAACAGTGCAGTATAAATGATACATAGGGGTCATCTGTGTTCCTGCTCTGGTCTGAACTGATTATTCTCTAGATATGTTGCATTCCCTGTCCCTCTGAGGCCACAGATCTTTATTGCTTTGCCTCTGTTGAAGGACATTTTTCTGGGTTCTTCTGTGTGCCTTTTTCTCATGTTATTTACTTGCTTGAGTAGAGTATATTCTCAAAATAGCTTTCTGTCAAGGTGAGAGGTAACCTTTTGGGGACCTTGGATATCTTAAAATGCCTTTATTCAACCATTTAAACTTGAATTGACTAGTTATAGAATCCTAAGTTGGAGACTGTATTTTCAGATATCATTTCTGTAGTTCATTACTAGAATTCTGGGTTGAAAATATTCAACTAAGCTCCAAGTAAAAGGCTTTACTAACTTCTACCTTCTAGTGTATTTTTGCTCTTGTGCCCCTTTTCTCCTTATCTTCTGTAATAGCCTTTTTAGGCTATTTTCCTTATCCTTGATTTCCTGAAAAATGTAAGAGTGTTTTTGGTTTGTTGATGTTGTGGGAGCAATGTTGAAAGTTGAGCCCAGAGAGAATATAATCATCTTTGATGTCTTTCCTTAGTCTACCCCTTAAACATTCTCCCAGGTAACTTGTTGGGAAGTTAATGTCTATCCCTTTCGTTTTATATGGACTCCTTTATCTTGAAAATAGTTTTTCTTTCTCCAGAGATGAAGAGGGAGGACCCAGTGTACCCTATGTACAATAGAACAAAACATTCCCCGACACTACCATGCCCAGCAGTATGCCAGTGCTTCTCTGCTGCTCGTAAGGTTTTCAATGGCTGATTGTTTCAGGATTGTTTTTCGAGTAGACTGCCAGGGCCTTCTCCCTACTTCTGTTTTCTTAAGCAGGAGTAAACACAGATGATGAGGGCTTTATTTTCCCTCGTTTACCACCCAGCACTAATGACAGCATTGTTGTTTTGCATAGGTGCTAGAGATATATTCCATCATTGATGCTTCATGTTGGGGATGCAAAAACAAAGTAGTATTTTGTCTGAATTTTCCTCTCTCCCTTTCCCTCTCCCCACCCCTCTTTCTGCAGCACTTAAGGACTGAACCCAGAGCCTCGCACATACTTTACAAGTGCTCTACCACTGGGTTCCTCCTCTCAACCCATTTTTAATTTTTTTAATCTTGAGCCAGGGTTTCACTAAATTATGCCAGGCTGCCTCTGGCCTCGAGCTCAGCAATCCTCCCGCCTCCATCTCCCACGTTGCTGGGATTACATTCATGAGCCACTGAGCCTGGCTCTGTCTCTTGACAGCTTACTTCAACAAGCTTATCCCAGCTGTTCCTCACCACACTGTAGTCAGGGACATAGAAGAAACAGTGTGTGTATAACCTTTGCTCATTGGGTTGCTTCACGTTTTCATAATGCAAACTGTTAGAGAATACTAATCACTTAAGATAACTTACTTCTTTGGAAGGACTCAAGATGCTTTTTAGTGATATTATTGATCATGTTCCTATTAGAAATGATTTTTTCTGTTATAATAATAACCCAAAGAGAATTTAATCATCTTTGATGTCTTTTCTTATTCTACACCTTAAACATTCTCCTAGGAAGCTTGTAGAGTTAATGTCTGTCCTTTTCATTTTATGTGGGTTCCTATTCTTAATCTTGAAGATGTTTTTTCTTTTTCCAAAGATGAAGAAGGAGGAAATTGTAATATTTTTAAAAATTGTAAGGTAGGATGCATTTTGTAGTACTGACTTTTTAGTTGCATTGGCTTGTTGCTTTCCATCTGTGATTGAGAGTGCCCTCTTATGGTGACACAAAAATGGTTCAGGACTCTGGAAGTTTCTGAGTTTTTAAAAGAGAAGGCTGTGTGACTGTTGGCTTGTTGCTTATTACAGTCAGTGTTCACATAGTATTTACCATCATCAACTTTGTTGTTGTTGTTGTTAGGTGCCGTTGAGTCGGTATCCAACTCATAGCGACCCTCATGGGGTTTTCAATGGCTGACTGTTTCCGGATTGCCTTGGGAGTGGATTGCCAGGCCCTTCTCCCATTTTTGCGGTGCTGGGAATTGAACTCGAGACCTCAGAGACTGCAGCGCAGTGCTCTACCAACAGAGCTAAAACCCAGCCCATCATTAACTTTAGAAGGAGTTAAAAGATGCCACTTCCCCAAACAAGAATAACCTGTTAAATTTTATTGGTTCTAGGTGGAAAGACCTCCTTCTCCATTCTCCATGGCTCCACAAGCTTCCCTTCCCCCAGTGCCACCACGGCTTGACCTTCTCCAGCAACGAGTATCTGTTCCTCCAAGTGCTTCTGGTCTGGGAGCTGCTTCCAAGGTAAAGCATTATGCATTTCTGCAGTTTTCTGAGTCTTTGTTGTGCATTAGTGGATTTTGATTTATTAGCTTCCATTTTGCACCCATAGGCTGCTTCTGGCTCCCTTCATAAGGACAAACCATTGCCAATACCTCCCACGCTTCGAGATCTTCCACCACCACCCCCTCCAGACCGGCCATATTCCATTGGAACAGAAACCCGGCCCCAGAGACGCCCTCTACCTTGTACACCAGGCGATTGTCCATCCAGGGACAAACTGCCCCCTGTCCCTTCTAGCCGTGTTGGGGACTCATGGCTACTGCGGCCCATCCCCAAAGTACCAGTGGCTACTCCAAGCACCAGTGACCCCTGGTCTGGAAGAGAATTGACCAACCGGCACTCACTTCCATTTTCGTTGCCCTCACAAATGGAGCCCAGAGCAGATGTGCCTAGGCTTGGGAGCACATTCAGTCTGGATACCTCTATGGTAAGTTCTAGTTTTGAAATTTGGTAGGATACTAGCAAATACTTGTGGATGGCATTTTATGGGTCATAGGATTATTTTGTTTGTTTTATTTTTGAAACAGGGTCTTGCTCTGTATATGGCTAGCCTCAAACTTGAGATCCTCCTGACTGCCTCCTGAATAGCTAGGATTGTAGGTGTGAGCCACCATCCCTAGCTATAGGTCAAAGTTTTATGATAGGTTTTATACAGAATTCAGATAAAATTACATAATCACTAACCTTGAAGAGGTGTGTTTGTTAATAGGTAGAATAAGGTAGCTTGTAAGTTTAACAGGAAATACCCTTTACAGATACAAGTAAACACATTTTTAAGTTTTAGATGAGGAGAGATTTCTTTCCAGTTACAACAATCATGAGAGCTTTATGGCAAAAAAAGGCATCTGAGATATTCTTTGGAAAGTAGATACAGATTTATTTGTTATTTGTTTTGTTTTCTACAGGATAAAGAACACATAAAATCTATTATATACCTAACGTATGGGAGTATTAACATCTGGTGTACTTCTAAGATAGATCAGAGCTACAATGCCAGAATGTTTAAGGTGCATTGTGGAATGATGAGTGGAGCAGAAATTTTGTGTAACAGCAAGAGAAAGGAGCATTCACAATAGACTACATGGCCTATAATACCCCTTCCCAAAACAATTTGCATTTATTTTGTAAGAGATAGGGAACAGCATTTGAAGGTTTTAAATTAATGGAGTGACATTACCAAATGATGGATTAAAGAGATTAATCTAGTAGTAGTGTGCAGGATAGTGGTAAAGGCAAAGAGAATAGATTGAAAAAAGACAGACTAGTGGTCCTTCGTCTAACCATGCAAGAAGAGGCTAACAAGTGGGCAGGGGGAGAGGAATATTTGTTCTTTTGTCTTGCCTTCACAAAGTTTATATTCTAGAGGGAAAAACAAATTAAGTGAGTAATGTTATATTCACAACCATCAGTGTAGTGGAGAAAAACAGCTCAAAGAAGAGTATAGAGAGAGTTGGAGTTGGGATAGGTAGTATTGGAATGGATGAGGTACAGTTCTAAGCAAAAACTGATGGGGTAGGGGGAGTGAGCTATGTGGATCCTGGGGAAGGACCATTCCAGGATGAAGGAGAAAGTAAATGTGAAAGATGTAAACAAAGAGGTGTGGTGCAGTCTTTAGAGAGTATGAAACAGACCCAGTAGGGCTCAGAAGCAGTAGTAAAGATGATGATGTGGAATCTCATGCATATACATGTATATACACGCATATACAAACTCTGAGGTTTTGAACTTGAGTAACTAGGAACAGGTCGAGTTTGAAATAAGCCTTTGCTGGGAGAAGTGACAAGTAAATAGTTGGAAATCTGAGGGGATGGAATGGGAAGGATACGACTGAGGAATGTGATGGCGCTCTAGGTTGTGGGGAGGGGAGATGGAAACGCAGAAGTGGCTTCCTCGTGGTAGGCAATCTCATTAGTGAGTGTGGACACGTGTGACTTTCCAGAGGCATCAGTGGAGAATGACCATTTTCAGCTTCTTGTTGTTGTTGTTAGGTGCCGTCGAGTCGGTATCCGACTCATAGCTACCCTCATAGGGTTTTCAATGGCTGTTTCGGGATTGCCTTGGGAGTGGATTTCCAGCCCCTTCTCTCATTTTTGTGGTGCTGGGAGTTGAACTCGGGACCTCAGAGACTGCAGCGCAGCGCTCTACCAACTGAGCTAAATCCCAGCCCCATTTTCAGTTTCGGTATAGATTATTTAAGCTAGAAATGGTATTTGTATAAACAATTAATTTACTCAAATTTTTCTAGAATTAAGCAGAACAGCCCATTTCCATGGCCCTTTCTAGCTGTCTCTCTCTTACACTTGAAAGGTTTTTTTTTTTTTTTAAACAAAGTACATAGTTTATTAACTACATGCTTCAGGATACATGTGGGCACTTAAAGGGGGTAGGATCCAAGACTCCCATGCTGACTTACCAAGAGAGCAAAGAAAAGCAAAAAAAAAAAAAAAAAAAAAAAAAAAAAAAAAAAAAAAAAAAAAAAAAAAAAAAAAAAAAAAAAAAAAAAAAAAAAAAAAAACGAAAACAACAACAACAAAAAAGCCAGCACACACATTCTCTCCAGCTTTATCTAACCTAGGGCACACCCCATGGTTGCCTAGGGTGACGTGAGCCTCAAGCTCCACTTAGAAAGGCCCCTGTCATGAGCTGGGGATGTGCCAATACAATCAAAAGAGGATGTTCCATTGTTTAGGTTTTTCTATTGAAGGAACTTCTGTTTATTGAAATGAGACTATAGAGGGCACATTGTATAGGTTTAAGAAACGAGTTATGAGGGAGTTCCCCAGGCATGTCTCAAGCACAGAATTACAGAGGGGAAAGCAAGGGCAAACTCAAAGGTTACATACATTTTGCCCCAAGCATGGCTCATTGCTGTTTAACATTTTCATTATTTAAAATGTCTCCCCCAAATCACGCTTCTCTGCAGGCAGTCCTCACAGCAGTTTTCTTGGTAGTTGTTCAAAGTTCCTGATTCTTAGCAGATGAGACTCAAAAGCAGATCCTAGGAAGAAAGCTCTTTCCCTTTCCATAGCCTCCAGATTCCCCTGTCTTTCTGTCCCACCTCATTTCCCTCCCCAGAGACTTTGATCCTTTAATTTTAAGAGTTGATGAAGGCCAAAGATCTGGCCTCTGAAGCCTCTTTAGGCTGGATAGGGGTGTAGACCCACCTACCCAGGGATCAGAAGTCTCAGTCAGCCTGCTCTGTAGGGGGACCTGGGAGAGTACGAGCTTGAAGGTTGGAGGATGGAGAATCTCTGCATATAACAAGTGAAGATGTCCCCTTCTCTCATTTGAAGAGAACTCAAGTCTTCTGACAGTTCATAGGTGTAAGCAGGCTCATCCCTCAGGGTGTTCTTGCCTGGGAACTCAGAAAAAAACAAATTTAGCTCTTTTGATGCTGGTGGGGTAGACCTCTGTTCACGCTGAGAAGGTGTTAACATACATTAGAAGGTATTTTCATGTTTGATAGGGGGGCATCTGGGTCACATTTAATTACCAGTGTTCTCTGTAGAATGTATCTCTTTTTTGTACAGAGTTTGGTAAAGGCAGTGGCTTGATTCCACCTTCTGGGTTATTATAGACATTCCCCTGGAGTTTGAAAGCTGTTGGGGTACTTAATAAGACTTGATGAGGTTCCCTTTAAATGGGCTGAAAGACAAGAGCTGGGAGGACTGGGCCTTTAAGATGCCATAGGTATGGCTGGAGATTGTTGGAATTTGCCAGCTTTTTGAACACTCTGTTTCCCAGTGTCCTGTTAAGTAGATTTTTGTAAGTGTCATGGCCTTTAGAACTTATTTTGGATCTTAGTTCAACGCCTCCTATTTTGTATTATTAATTACTCCATATTCAATTATACTTTTCTTGCTGGGTATTTAAGACCATATAAGATGCCAAGAATTAAACTTTCTGTTTTTGTTTTTGAAGTTGTGTCTCCGTAGGGTTGCTTTGGTGACCATTGGTCCCCTCCGTCTTCTCTCTACCAGTTGTGCCATCTGCTGGGATGAGTCAGGGTCTTGCTAACTGTGTGGCTTCCTTTGGAAGCATTGGGGGAAAATTGGCCTCTATAATAACTCTCCTCTTTATCCTCTAATATTTATCCTCTAATATCCACTGGCCAGGGCCAGCCTCTGGGGTGTCCATGGTCTCTCTGACCAAGAGGACAGATGACTTATTGGAGTTGTAGGGGCATTTTTTGAGGGGTCCCATTGTTCTGAGGATTTTGGCTGATGTAGGGCGAAAGCCAAAATATTGGCTATTCTTTTAGCTCCATTATCCTGATAGACTTCGGCTTCTAACTTTAAAAAGTAATGGATTTCAATTTAACTCTAGTGTAACATTTCCCTACAGCTTACACATACAGCACCTTTAGCTTTCAGATGTATGTTCTAAATGTGTGTGTGTATGTGTGTATAGTGTCACACATTTTACAATAACTTAAGATAATAATTGTTCATTTAACTAGAGTCATAAAATGATCTTTAAAGATTTTAAAACAGATACATAAATCTTGACTCAAGACTCAGTTTGCTTGACAAAATCAGCCATCTTGATAACACATTGAAAACCTACAAACTTAAATCCAGGTTTAATAATTGTTATTAAAGACATATATATTTTAAGAAAGCCTGATAGCTTTAGTTATAGAACCTTTAATCATAGCTAATTTAATTTCATACGGATCCATCATTTTAGCATTTTATATTTGTTTTTTTACCTAATACATTTGTGGGGAGAGGGCATCTGAACTGAGTCTTTATCCCCCATTTTTCCTTTGCTGTTGGGTCTCCTTGATGGATCATGATTGGAGACCCCATGGCCTGTTTAGGCTATAAAGTTAGGCCTGTTTTTAATTGTATATCTCTAATACAGTTGGGCTGGGATTTAGCTCAGTTGGTAGAGCGCTGCATTGCAGTCTCTGAGGTCCCGAGTTCAATTCCTAGCACTGCAAAAATGGGAGAAGGACCTGGTAATCCACTCCCAAGGCAATCCCGAAACAGCCATTGAAAACCCTATGAGGGTTGCTATGAGTCAGATACCAACTCGATGGCACCTAACAACAACAACAACAATACAGTTGGGCTGGGGTTTAGCTCAGTTGGTAGAGTGCTGCTCCACACTCTCTGGAGGACGCAGGTGCAATCTCCAGGACCACAAGAATGGGAGAAGGACGTGGCAATCCATTCCTGAAACAATCAACCATTGAAAACCCTATGAGGGTCACTATGAGTTGGATCTGATGTGATGGCACCTAACAACAACAATACGGTTTGGGAATTTTTTCCTTTAAGGCCATGAAGAGCCTCTAGACATAGAGCACCTTTGACCATCTTTTGTAATTAACTCTGTTCTGGGATCATTTGGAGTGTTGCATCCATTGCCAGCAAGGGGATAGGACATTTAAGAAGAATTAAGAAAATCTGAGAGAAGATTTAAGTTTCCAAAACTGCATGTTAAAGGTTCAGGGAATTGTTTGGTTCTGGATTTTCATTGGTAACAGTTACTGTATAAGATTGAGAAGGAGCTCAGAGTCATCAATCAAGGCAGAAAATGAGCCCTACTAGCTAAAAGAATGGTTATATTTATTTACTTGCCACATCAAGAATTATGTGAGGCTCTCTGCGGTCCTATTTCTCCTATTTGGGGTCTCTACGAGGGAGCAGGATTTTGTATGCTTGTGAAGGTAGGTTATTTCCCAGGGCTAGTACTATCAAGCAGACCTGTTCTTGTGCCTGCAGTCATCTCCCCTGAGTCATTTGAACTGCCTCTATGTTTTCCCATGTTGAAAACTTTAAAAGCTGGTCTGGGGGTATGTGTGGTCCTGTTGCCTGCTTTTGCAGTTTTCTTCTAAAGTCTAGAGCAGACTGATAAAATGGGTTCCTAGCAAAATCTGACCTTCATGAGAGCTAGGGTGGTCAATATTAGTATTTTTTATCAGGGTCTCTGTGAGATGACCTAAAAATAATGCTGGATTTTCATCTCTATTTTGGATTATTTCTCGAATCCTATCACAGTTTACAGGTTTTCTTATCAATCTGTGCATTCCCTCAATTAAACAAGTAATCATATGATCGCACATAGTGAAATCATCACTTCCTATCTGGTGTTGCCAGTGTGGCTCCTGATTTGGAACAGCAGTGGCCACAGCGGGTTGCCTCTGAGTCTCATATGAATTACATCCCCATAAACCTGAGCAGCTGCCCAAATTCATCCCCTTTTCTTTGGAAATATAGTAGGTGGACAAGATAACCTGTGAGTCTGTCCAAGTTAGGTCAAAGGAAATGCTCAGGGATTGAAACTCATAAACTTACCTAGATCCTCTGAGAAACACCCCAATTTTTGTTTGTATCCAGCTAAGTCTGACATTGAGAAGGGACCTGTGGTCTTGAAATTTCCTCATTTGGTACTTCCTGGAGCGGAAACATACCATTAGGGTGATAAGAAATCTCACTCTTGGTTGCTCTTGTGGGGCTAAGCTGTTCTGCTGAGAGATTCCTCGTGGATTTTGGACTGGAGGCATCGCCTAGAGGTTCCAGTTGCTCCATCAGATTCCTTAGTGTTCTACCAGGGGCCACCTGACTGGAAGAGATCCATATTTGTGCCTCTTCCCAAGAAAGACAATTCAACCAACTATGGAAATTATTGAGCGATATCATTATTATCACACACAAGTAAAATTTTGCTAACGGTCTTTTAAAAGCAACTCCAGCAGTATATTGACAGGGGATTGCCAGAAACTCAAGCCAGATTTAGAAGAGAGTGTGGAACCTGGGACATTGCTGACATCAGATGGATTTGAGCAGAAAGCAGAAAATACCAGAAAGATGTTTATCTATGTTTTATTGACTATGGAAAGGCATTTTGCTATGTGAATCACAACAACTTGTAGATAACATTGCAAAGAATGGAAATGACAAAGCATTTAATTATCACGAGGAATCTGTACATGCACCAGGAGGCAGTTGTTTGAACACAAGGAAACACTGCTTGGTTAAAGGCAGGAAAGGTATATATCAGGGCTGTATCCTTTCACCATTCCTCTTCAATCCCTGTGCTGAGCAAATAATCCAAGAAGCTGGATTTTATGAAGAAGAATGTGGCATAACTATAGGAAGAAGACTCATTAACAAGTGATAAGCAGACGACTGAACTTTACCAAAAGTGAAGAAAATTTGAAACTCTTATTCATGAAGATCAAAGAACACAGCCTTCAGTATGGATTGCAGCTCAACATCAAGAAAACAAAAGTCCTTGTAACTGGGTCAGTAAGCATCTTCATGATACATAGAGAAAAAAGTGAGGCTGTCCAAGATTTCGTTTTATTTGGTTCAATAATCAATACCCACAGAAGCAGCAGTCAAGAAATCAAAAGACTCATTGCGCCAGGAAAAGCTGTTGTAAAAGACCTCTTTAAATTGTTGAAAAGTAAAGATACCACATTGGAGACAAAGGTGCACCTGGTTCATACCATGTTATTTTCAATCACATCATATGCCTGTGAAAGCTGGGTGTTGAATAAGGGAGACAGGAGGATAATTAATGCTTTTGAATTATGGTGCTGGCGACAAATGTTGAATATACCATGGACTGCCAAAAGAATCAACACATCCATCCTAGACATACAACCAAAGTGCTCCTTTTAAGCAAGAATGACTATACTATGTCTTACATATTTCGGACATGTCAGGAGAGACCAGTCCTTGGAGGAGAACATCATGGTCGGAGGAGTGGCAGTTCAGCAAAAAGAAAAAAAAAAGAAGACCCTTTACTAGATGGAGTGACACAGTGGTTGCAGTGATGGACTTAAGCATAAAAAAGATCATGTGCATGGCACAGTGTTCGATAGTATTTTGTTCTGTTGTATGTAGGGTCACTAAGAGTCAGATCTGACTCCATGGCACTTACCAACATCAACAAAGGCACTCAGTAGAGTAGCACATTTTGCAGTTTCTTTGCAACTCTGGGTTCTGACACAATGACATGAATTATCCGAATGTAAAGGGACTTCAAACCATTTACTTTCCTTATTGCGGAATGGACCTAATTGTTGTATTGTATTGTATTTTAGGATCTCATCTTGAGATCATTTTTCTCCTTTTTCTAATCTGTACAAGAGCCAGATCTCTTAAAATAACCAACCCTGGTTATTTAAAATACAGCCTAAGTTTAAATCTTTTTTTTTTTTTTTTTTTTTTGTGGTACTAGGGGTTGAACCCAGGGCCTCGCACTTGCATGCTATGCAAGTGCTGGACTGCTGAGCTGCATCCCCAGCCTTGTATTTATTTATTTTTTTCTTTACTTTTTGAGACAGGGTCTCGCTAAGTTACACAGACTTCCTCTTGTCTCAAACTTGCGATCCTCCTGGCTCCACCTCCCACACCGCTGGGATTACAGGCGTGCACCACCACGCCCAGCTAGGTTGAATCTTTAAGATAGTTTGGGCATCAATAGTCACATTTGTTTTTGTCCACTTGTAAAAGAAAGAAGGAATAAAGAAAGAAAAAAGAAAGTACATGTCTCCAAATACTCATCATGGAGTTCCTGATTTATTCTCCAGATACTTATCATTTGGTTCTTGATTTTCTCTAGGTCCTTCTAGAGCTGATTGCATATTTCGTTGTGCCCTCCATTAAATAATTTCACCAAATTATAATACAAACAGGCAGAGTTAGATATACAAATTGGTTGAGCTTTGGAACCTTTCATAGGATAGGGAACTCATAGAGTCTGAAATTACTTGCCTTAGTTTTTGATTTTATAAGATGGTGTCCTAGAAGGGAAAGCAATCTTCTCAGGATTACCTATGTCCGAAGAAGGGAGTGCTCCTCCTAGATGTATCTGCAACCTGAAAGATGGCCAGTCTTTCAGGTTTATTCACCCCAAGAGCCCCGTGGGTGTGGATTAGGAGAAAGAGGAAGCTCCTCTGGAAGACTGCCAGGGGAGGGAGATTGTCCCCAGGTGGGTGGGGAAGTTGCTTATCTTAGAATCCCAGAAGTCTGTGGGTTCTAATTCCTCTAAGGTAAAAGGTTTAAGGGTTCTAGCCCCAGTGGACCCGGAAAGGATTTAATTAAATCCGTAATTCTTTTTTTTTTTTTTTCTTTTGGTACTGGGGTTTGAACCTAGGGCCTCATGCTTGCATGCTTTGTAAGTACTGTACCACTGAGCTGCACCCTAAGCCCCCCCCTTTTTTTTTTTACTTTTTGAAACAGGATCTCACTAAATTACACAGACTGCCTCTGATCTCAAGCTTTCGATCTTCTTTTCTCTGTCACCCGTGTCACTGGGATTACAGGCATGTGCCACTGTGCCCAGCTTAAATCTGTAATTCTAAAGCTATTTTTTCCCCTTTCAATGAGAGACAAGCTCCATTGTCAGCTTTTACATCAGTATATTAAATTTGATTTTAGAAAACCTTTTAAATAACTTTTTGAGATTATAGTCAATCTAGTTATATATATATATATATATATATATATATATAGAGAGAGAGAGAGAGAGAGAGAGAGAGAGAGAGAGAGAGAGAGTGTTTATCTGCAGCAATACCACTGTGGTGTCGGATCCTGTCAGATCTTGGAAGCTAAGTAGAAGCGGGCCTGGTTAGTACTTAGATGGTAGACTGCCTGAGAACACTAGGTGCTATAGGCTTAGGAGAAGGATCCGGCAACCCACTCCCCCAAAACAATCAGCCATTGAAAACCTTATGAATAACTGGAAAGCACTGACAATAGTGTTTTGCCTATTGTACATAGGATTGCTATGAGTCAGATACTGACTTGATGCCACCTAATAACAACAATAATTATATACGCATATTACTTAAAAATAATTTTTATCTTTCATCTGTCATCATGCAGTATACTCCTATCTGCAATATGCTTTAACCTTCTGGTTCACTTAAAAGTATTTCTCTTTCCTTTTAAGCTTCTCCCCACCAAAAATCTCTGTACCTGTAATTTTGATATCCCTCTTACTTGATGGTTCATTTTACCTTGTTTATTTCCTTACAGAAATGCTGATTTTTAGAAAGCCTTTTTGTATTCTTAACAAAGTAGAATAACTCTTCATTTTAATGAGATTCTAGGAAGCCTTATTTGAAACATAGGTAACATGGACATTGTGTCTCAAACATCTGGCCACTATAAATAAAAACACAGATAAAACATGTTAATAGTATTAACTTTTTAGAAATTTAAGTCTTATGAATCAAGAGAATTTTGAGCTAACTTTAGTAGTTTTGATTTGTGGGCACTCATCTATAAGCCAATCTGAATAAAACCCTCTGTTGTTGTTGGGTGCCATCGAGTCAGGACTGTAAGAATTTGAGCATGACCAGAGCAGAGAAGCTAGGGAGTTCATTGAGTTGTATCAAACAGAATTTGGAAACTAATTCCTCCAGGCTGCATAAGACCCCCTCCCACCATCTCCCTCCAACAAAAAACTGAAAAAAAAAAAAAAAAATGCCTGATGAGATCTAGGATATTACAGAGGCAGAGAGGGACATGGCTTAGTTTGCCTACTAGCAGAAGTAGCTTAAAGGAAAGAGATGTGGCCTTGTCCACACTGCAGGAGAGTCTAAGTCTCTGAGGTAACCCTGCACTGTGTTGCAAGGGAGGAGAGGAGATGTAAACGCTTAGTTCCCATTTATATTTGGCTTCATGGTTGTTGGAAAAGATATTATGAGGGAGAGGAAGATAAGCTTACCTCCCCCAAAAGCAGAGTGGAAGTTAGGGCTGAGGCTGGGCAGAGAGAGGGCAAAACAAAAGGCCAAAGTAGGAGTGAAAGGGCTTCCTGAAGAGGTATTCACGGAAGAAATCAGAGTCTCCTGCCTGTCATGGCCGTGGCACACAGGCAGGGGAGAGAAGAGACAAAGTTTTGGAAGCTAACTAAACCCAAAATAGAGTCTGCCTGTTGGTAGCAGGAGAGCCTAAACCCTGGATTCCCAGAAGTCTTGAGTCTTGGGTATGAAATACAAACAGGAATACAGAAAAGAAAGGAATTTGGGTAAGGAGAGCAGAACAAAGTAAGGAACTCTACCTCCCCAAAAGCTGAATGTTAAAGTTAAGGAGGCAGGAGGCAAAGTTTAGGGAATTGGCCATTTCTAAGTGTCTAGGGTATTTGGGGGCTGGGATTTAGCTCAGTTGGTAGAGTGCCACTCTGCAGTCTCTGAGGTCCCAAGTTCGATTTCCAGCACTACAAAAATGGGAGAAGGACATGGCATTTCACTCCCAAGGCAATCCCAAAACAATCAGCCATTGAAAACTCTATATAAGTGTTTCTATGAGTTGGACATGACTCGACAGCACCTAACAGCAACAACAACAGGGTATTTAGGCAACTGGAGGGGGAAAGACCTAGATCTAAGTGGAAGAGGAAGAAAAGAAGTAGGTTCCCCCCTCAAGGCTGTGGGGCTTCGAGGCTAGCAAAATGAGGCCTTTGGCTTATGCAGGAAAGTAGTGTTGCCACCATCCCACAATTGCCCCAGCTTTCCAGGCTAGACTTCCTGAGGAACAGAGTAGAGGTTATAACGCTGGGAAGAGTAAAGATATTCGCCAGGAAAAAAAACAAAGAAGTAGACGTGTTTCAACAGTTAGGAGGTCACACCACCTTTGCTTCAACTCTCCAATCCCAAATGAGCCCCCCAAACATGTCACCGGTGGCACAGCAGAGAGATACAACTGAACATGGCCACCTAGCCTGAGACATCTGCTCAGAGTAAGCCTGGTCCTTGGCTTTGTCACAGGAAAGAATTTCAGGATGAGTCAAAGAGAGTGGAACAAAATTACAGAGTTTATTAAAAAGTACCTGCTTTAGTATACATGTGGGCACTGAAAGAGAGAGAGAGAGAGAGAGGCATCCAAGACACTGGCATGGACTTACCAAGAGAGTGAAAAAGAAGAAGAATCATTAAAAGGCCCAATTTAAAGTTCTTCAGAGCCTGAAAGCAGCTGTGCTGTTGTCTGATGTGATAATCCTTGGGCGTGGCACTGCCAGTGGGATCTGTGTCTACATTAGTGTGCTTGTGATTTCGAATAGGCTCAGGAAGAGAAGATACTTAGCTGTGGTTGATAGAGAGGTTCTTTTCAACACTTTCCTTTCCTTTTCAGAATATGAATAGCAGCCCATTAGCAGGTCCAGAGTCTGAGCACCCCAAAATCAAACCTTCCTCATCTGCCAATGCCATTTATTCTTTGGCTGCCAGGTAAGTATACTAAAGTTGTATTTCACTCAGCACAGTTGCTTTGTTTCTCTCTTCTTCTCTCCTCTCCTCTCCTCTTCTCTTTTCTTCCCTCTCTTTTCTTGTCCTGTCCTGTCTTATCCTGCCCTGTCAGATAAGCTTTCACTATTTAACCCAGGCTGTCCTCAAACTCATGCTCCTCTAGCTTCAGCCTCCTGAGCACTGAGATTACAGGTGTGTACTGCCACACCTGGCTGAGTTAGTACTTTTAAACAGATAACTAACATATATGAGACCCTGGATTCAGGCCCCCAGTACCACAAAAAAATTAAAATGGCCATATCAGCTGTCTTTTAGTTAGTATTTGTATGACCTTTTATTCTCAACTTTTCTGTGTCTTTAAGATACATCTTGAGCCAGGCGTGGTGGCACATGCCTGTAATCCCAGCGATTTGGGAGGCGAGGCAGGAGGATCTCAAGTTTGAGACCAGAGGTAGCCTGACAATTTAGCAAGACCCTGTCTCAAGATTTAAAAAAACATGGGCTGAAAATGCAGGTCAGTGATGCAGCACTTGCAAAGTATGTGCGTAGCCCTGAGTTCAGCCCCTCAGTACCAAAAAAAAAAAAAAAAAATAGATGTATCTATCATAAACAGTATGTATGCATTGTTTTTTTTCCCCCTTAAATCTTGGCTGGTATTAGTTGTCCTAAAGTAATTGGGCCTGCAGCTATAGCCCTGTGGCATCCGATCCCGCCAGATCTCGGAAGCTAAGCAGGGTCGGGCCTGGTTAGTACCTGGATGGGAGACCCTCTGGGAACACCAGAAGCTGTAGGCTTGGGAGAAGGACCTGGCAATCCCCTCCCAAAAATTAATCTGCCATTGAACACTCTATGAACAGCAGAGAAGCACTGACAATAGTGTTTCCCCTGTTGTACAGAGGGTGGCTATGAGTCGGATACCGACTCTATGGCACCTAACAACAACAAAAGTAATTGGAGTAGTTAGTCCTACTCTTTCCCCTATTTCTCTTATTTATGTTTTCTTGGTTCATTTTTCTCCCTTCTTACATTCTTTTGGATCAAAGTTTTTTTTTTTTATTATACTATTTACCCATTTTGGTATTTTTTCAATAGTTTTCCTAGAGTTCCAGCATGCAGCCTTGAATTGTTAGAGTGTACTTTTTTAAAGTTTGTTTGTTTTGAGTACAAGGTCCCATCATATAGCCCAGGTTAGCTTGGACCTCAGTATGTAGCTCAGGCTGGTTTCAGACTCACAATCCTCCTGCCTCAAGTTGCAGGTGCTGCAGAAATACGCATGTGCCCCCACACCCGGCTGGAATATACTTTAAATCAGTGTCTCTTGACACTTCTTGGACATCTCAGTTTCTCGTAGTTTTACCTTATGGTGCTCCTTATTTCCTCCTGCTTTGGAATCTAGACATTTTTTCTGCCTGCCCAAAGAGCTTCCTTTAGTATGTGTATGCATGTATGTTCAGTGCATCTTCTATCAGTGGATTCAAATTTTGTTTGACTGAAGATATATTTATTATCCTTTCTTTTTTGGGTTTGTTTGTTTGTTTTGGTTTTGATTTTTGGGTTTTTGAGATAGGGTCCCACCGTGTAACTCAGACTGGCCTGGAACTTGGTATGTAGGACTTGCTATGTAGTCCAGGCTGGCCTTGAATTTAAGATCCTCCTGCCTCTGCCTCTTGAGTCACTATAGTTGTGCACCACCACTCCTGGCAAGTATTTCTTAAAATAGACTGAATGCAGTCTTTCATTCTCTTCTTCTGGGACTCCTGTGTACAACAGGTGAAACACAATTGTCAGTGCTTCTTTGTTGTTCATAGGGTTTTCAATGGCTGATTGTTTTTTGGGAGTGGGTTACCAAGTCCTTCTCCCAAACCTACAGTACCTGGTGTTCTCAGGTGGTCTCCCATCCAAGTGCTAAGTAGGTCCTGCCCTGCTTAGCTTCTGAGAGCTGATGGAATTGGATGTCACAGTGGTATGGCTGCAGGCAAGATGAAATTTATTTGGGGATTGGGATTAGCTGGAACCAGGTACCTATCCCAGTGTAACACATCGCAAGCACGATAGCCACACACTTTTGGTCAGCTGAAAGTCAAATTTGTAGTTGGTGTGATTTTTCCTATTTACTCGCCATGGCAGTGGAAATAATAGGTCCCTTGAGGGTATGTATGTTACCCTGTCAAATTTGGGTTGTATCTGGTTTTTTTGTTTGTTTGTTTGTTTGGGGTTTTTTGTTGTTATTATTTTGTTTGTTTTTTGAGACAGGGTCTCACTGTGTAGCCTAGGCTGACCTGAAACTTGTGATCCTCCTGCATCAGCCTCCCAAGGGCTGAGATTACAGGCGTGCTCTGCCACACCCAGCTGAGCTGTGTTTGTTTTGAAGCTGCCTATTTCATACTTGAAATTTTTCCAGCTTGTTAATTCTTTTCCTGTTTTTTATTCTCCATCTTCCAGACCTCTTCCCGTGCCAAAACTGCCACCTGGGGAGCAGGGTGAGAGTGAAGAGGACACAGAGTATATGACTCCCTCCTCTAGGCCTCTAGCGCTTCAAAAGCCAGAGCCGAAACGGCCTCTGGAGACAACCCAGAGCTCACGGTATGTTCACAATGAGTCTGTTTGGTGCCAAATACTTTTATGTGGCTAATTCAGTTGATATTCCTCACCTGCTTGGCTTGCAACTTGCGCATACTGTTACCAGTCAGAATTAAAGCAGAAGTATAAATCTAGGCCCGTTGTTTAAGTCTCTTATAGCTGCAGGCACCTGCAGTTACATTTTTTTCTGCCTCCAGAACACACACATCTTTACTTGTCACAAACATTTACTAGTGACACTGGCACAAGGAGAATGTGTTGTCTTGAGAGAATCAGGGGCCAGGGTAGTTGCAAACTGGAAAGTCTTTGTAAGTTTGCAACTTTGTTTCCAAACATCATTGCATTTCTTTCCTCAGAGCATGTGATTGTGACCAGCAGACTGATAGCTGTACATACGAAGCAATGTATAATATTCAGTCCCAGGCGCCATCTGTCACCGAAAACAGCACCTTTGGTGAGTAGCCTCTCTGCTGCTTAAAAATCTGATGTGCCAAGCATGGTGGCCCTCCTGAAATCCCAGTACTCCAGAGGCTGAGGCAGGAGGATCACAAGTTTGAGGCCAGTCTGGGCTATAGAGGGAGACCCTATTTCAAATAAGTAAGTAACATTATTTTTAAGCCAGGCATGGTGGTACATGCCTGTGATCCCAGTTCTTGGGAGGCAGAGGCCAGAGGGTTGTGAGTTCTAAGCCAGCCTGGCTTATATAGCAAAAGAAGGAAGGAAGGGAAGATTAACTAATGGGCAGGGAAGCTCCCTCTTCTTTCTTTTCCTTTTCACGAAGCTAATTCCTTTAGTGCTTTTTTATACTCCCCGGGCCTGGAGACATTCATGTTATGAGACCTGCAATGCTGGCAGTTCTCTTTTATTCCCATTGCATTGATGAAATTCTTTTGAATAGGGGTGGCAAATACTCAATTCCCATGTTACCTAGTTTACCAAGCTGAAAGTTTAAGAAGCCTGCACACATGCAACCCTTTGGGTGGCCTTCTGAGGTGGAGTGCAGACAGAAGTGCTATAAGATGGCACCTGAATCTTTGGCGTCACTGGCTGTTAACAAGAGTAACCTTTGACATGTTCAGCAAGAGAGCTGCAGGATTGGTGCAGATTTTACTTTCTGCTTGCTTTATCTCCATCCACAGGGCCTTACTTGGTGTTTGGCCCACAGTGGACGTTGAGTGACAGTTGAATAAAACCCATCATTGTGTGCATGCACAGATGAGTGGATGCCCCTGGCTTGAAATGTGTCAGAAGATGATGTACGTAGGGCAAAAAGCTAACTTCACCAGCTTTTCTCCAGGTGAAGGGACTGTGGCTGCAGCGCACAGCCATACTGGCCCCGAGGAATCAGAAAACGAGGATGACGGGTACGACGTCCCTAAACCCCCTGTGCCGGCTGTGCTGGCCCGCCGCACTCTCTCAGACATCTCTAATGCCAGTTCCTCCTTTGGCTGGTTGTCTCTGGATGGCGATCCCACAAGTGAGTCTCCAGGCTGCCTTGGGCTTGTCCGTAAATGCTGGTTGGTTTTTTTTTTTTTTTTTTTTTTCCTAATTTATACTGAAACACCTGGCCTCCTCTGGTGGCAGTAAATCAGTAGCGGGGAGTCATAGAGGATACGCTGTGTACAAATGGGAGGAAAAGTGGTTCTAGGTCCCAGATTAGGAAATGAAACCATAGTCAACTCTTCAGGTTTTTGCCAGACATAGAAATAAAGTAGTCCTTAAACCAGGGCTCTTCCCCTGCTGTTGGTAAGGTAGAGTTTGTAGCTCCTGTGAGTGTGCCTTTTGACAAGGGGGATTAAGCTTGATGCTTCAGAGTACACATTCCTTTTTCCTGGGCCCTATCCCACTGGAGGAGCTGGGGTTTAGCTCAGTTGGTAGAGTGCTGCTCTGCATACTCTAAGGCCCTGGGGGTTCAATCCCCGCCACTGCAGAAAAATGGGAGAGGGACCTGGCAGCCTACTCCTGAAACAATCAACCATTAAAAACCTTATGAATAGCAGAGAAGCACTGATATAGTGCTGGGAGTGTTTCATTCTGTTGTAGAAAGGGTCACTGTGAGTCAGACTCAACTTGATGGCACCTAACAACAACAACAACAACAACAACAACATCCCATTAGAAAAAAAGGTGCACTGCCCTAGAACTGTACAGAATCAGCCTGGAGCCAGGCTGCACTGGGCCTTGACTATCGAGGGCTGCTATTCCTGCACCCGTGCCTGCCGCACAGGATAGCAGCCAAGAGTTGGTGTCAGCTTGGAAATTGAAGACTCCCTTCAGGACAGCTGGTGGAAAAGATCTACCTGCGGCATCCAGTTGCCCGAACAGGCAGTGATCCCACCCAACCTAGCTGAATATTTCTTCATTACAACTTAGGCTTATAGTTGTCTCCTTATTTGTAGCAGGAGGAGTTTAGTATCTTCTCTGGTCCCCTCAGAAATAAAAAAAAGAAAAAAAAAAAAGAAAAATCCAGATTATTATGTGTGAAAACTTCTTGCTAAGTATAAATCATGATGTGGATGTTGCATGCTTATCATAGCAACAATTGTCAATAATGAACAGGTGCGTGGTATATTTAGAAGGTGGCTGCTACTATGATTATGATAAGGAAGAGGCTACATCCCAAAATGCTTGAGCTTCTAAAACCCAGCCTTTGGGCTGGCAGTGTGGCTCAATGATAGAGCGCTTGCCTCGCAACACATGTGAGGCCCGGGTTCTATCCTAGCACTGCAAACAAGCAAACAAACAAAAATAAATAAAGCCCAGCCTTCTGACAGAAGAGCACATGCCCCCGGTTGACAGGAGCTCAGTAATATTTCAATATGTGCACGTTGTTGTTATGCCTGTCGTTACTGCCATGAAATGAGAATTTCCTCAGATTTGCAAACATTTTCTTTCCTGTTTCCTCTAGATTTCACTGAGAGTTCCCAAGTTCCTGAGCGACCCCCCAAACCATTTCCTCGGAGAATCAACTCTGAACGAAAAGCGAGTAGCTGTCAGCAAGGTGGCGCTGCCCCTGCTGCCGTCCCCTCGCCACAGCTCTCCAGTGAGATCGAGAGCCTCATGAGCCAGGGCTACTCCTACCAAGACATTCAGAAAGCTTTGGTCATTGCCCACAACAACATCGAAATGGCCAAAAACATCCTCCGGGAATTTGTTTCTATTTCTTCTCCTGCCCACGTAGCCACCTAGGACATCTCTCTTTCCGCCATGGCTTCAGAGGACCCATGAGCCGGGGTTTTACTCAAGGAGCACGTAGGAAGGCAGAGGCTTCTTTGGGAACTTCACAGTGAGGTCCCGTCCTCTCTAAGGGTATCACACCCGTGGTTCCAAGATTTCAAAACCGTAGAATGAAAATGGAGCAGCTAATACGTTTTATTATTGTATTGATCTTGAGGGTGCATTGCAGGTGTCTCCAGTCCCCACTTGGAGTGAGTGTGGATTTTTATTACATGGTAGCCTACCTGGGGAACAGTCTAGAAAGCAGTAGAACAAGTATTGTGCTGTAAACCCGAAATGTGGACTTTAAGATTTTTGTGGGTTAAAGATGTGGCTATATGTATGTGTGTGTGTGTGTGTGTGTGTCTGTCTGCCTGTCTCTCTGTGGTTATTATGCGTGTCCTGTGGTTATAAGATTATCCTGCTGTGTGTGTTAATCCCACATGGGTAATTAGCACAAGAGGTTCAGGAAGAAGTCTTTACTTCCCTCTCCTGTGGTATTGCACCTAATTCCGGGTGTATTACAGTTCAGCACTCCCCTTTGGCTTAGATGCTCCTGTGTGTAGCGAAAGTCATATTTTTTAGAACACTGCCTCTCTGTCCTTTCCCCTGTGGACTCCCTGCTCCGCCTTGGTGTTCTGTCGTTGGCAGTGGGTTTGCTATATAACCAGCCTCCCCGAAGCCAGGCCACTTACAGGATGTTCTTTGTAACTTGCAGTGGTGTTAGTTGTTGGGTAGAGATAGGTGGGAGGGGAAAGTCCTGTTGCTTTGTCGTCATAGGTATGCTTGCTTCTAGCAGCTAACACTGGTCACTCCAAAGCCCTGTTTCTATAGGAACATTGAATTTGTTAAAACAAGATGTTTGAATTATACTAATTACACATTGACTGATTTGAGATAGAGGCCTTCAAATACATTCCGTGTCCTCCCCAGGAAAGAGTCTGTGGGAGTCCGTTGCCTTGGTGCCAGGTATGTGTCCTGGTGTAGGCCATGAGTCTTTGTACTCACCAGGAAGGGAAGAGCATTTGTTTCCAGGATGATATTCTGGCCCGAATACCATGCAGCTTTTAGGAAGCGTCATTCACATGTTATTTAGATGCACAAAATAGCCAATAAGGATTTATCTGTTCAGTTTTTCTTCTCAATGAATTAGTTTCCACTTATATGGGTGTCTCCCTTTAAAGATGAGCCAGGTTAGACTTTCAGAAATGATTTTTGTCTTTGCCCTTTGAAGAATAGGGATACAACCCATGGTAGCACAGCATTTTACTGATAATTGGCACCCTTCCTGTATTGGTGCCATCCAGTGACTTGGTTTTCTCTTGTGCCTAAGGCTTTGGGAATGAAATGTCTCTTTCCTCCCTCCCATCCCCATTTTTTTATGTCCTGTGTAGTTACTGTGTTCTCCACAGTAATTAGACATCATTCCTTGAAATCAGTTCCTTTGCTATAGTCAAAGACAGTGCGGGGCAAGGCTGGCGGTTTGTGTAACTGTAGATTCACAAGGAAGAGTCAGAGATCAGTTTGGAGACCTGTTTGTCCGTTCCTGTAGCTCCTGTGGAACGGCCCTCGGGAGTTCAGTTAGTTCTGTCTCTCATCTTTTGCTGACCTCACTAGCAGCATATACCCTTCCTCCTTGCCAGAAGCAAGCCAGCTGTCCTGTAAATCTGCCTCTCTAGGATCTAAACCATGCTCTAGGTCCAGATGGAAATGATCTTCCTTGAGTCAGCTTTCTTTCCAGTCTTGGGATCTTTGGAAGTGAAACCTTTTCTAACTCTCCTCTTGGCATCTGACTATTCCTAGATCCCTGGGCTTTATCCTCTTGCCTCACAGCTGTTTCTGTTCCCAGAGCAGACAGTACAGGACCTCACTTTGTCTTACTGTTTCTTCTCAGTGTCTCTTCTGCATGGCAGGAAACAGTATAGCCCCCCAGCAGGTGGAGGAGGACCTTTGTTGGAGTGTAGGGGGAGCTAGGGGAGGGTGACAGTGAGTAGGAAACACTAACCTACCGTCTACTTCCAAACGCTGGTCACATTGTTTTGTATTTTGTTTAAATATTGAAGGCCAAAGCAAAGAACTAAGAAAAATGGCAGCAGTTTCTAGGCCTAAATTATAATTTTTCTTTCTCTGCAAATGTTGTCCGTAGGCTGAAGATCTGTCAGGAAAACAGAGAACTCCCTGCATGTCTTCTGCCTTTTCAGTGTATCCAAATCTTCCATGGAGATTGTTGTCCATTCGGTCTAGGCTGAGGGCGGTTGCATCGTTTCCTTTCCTGAGCACCCATGTAGCTCTTTGAATCGGCCCTGAGACTGTGGGTCCATGTCCCCAGGTTGAGCGCGTACACCATTGTTGGCTTGGGTGTTCTTTTGTCTCGTGTGTGTCTGTAGGCATTCAAGGTTCGGGACCCTCGCATGAGGGCCTTTCCTTTCACTGGTGCTCTTAGGACATACCTGCGCCCTTGTCTGAGATTGCCAGGAAGCTTAGGGACATTTTGCATGACGCTTGTTTTGAGGGTGTCTCGAAACTTGAATTTCTTATGTTTTCCTTTGACTGAAGCACCAATAACTAGCACCACCACCACCATCACCATTTTTGTGTGTGTGTTTTTTGTTTGTTTTTGGTACTTGGGGATTGAACCTAGGGCCTTCTACATACTTTGCAAGTGCTCTACCACTGGGTTACACCCTCAGCCCCTTTAAAAATTTTTTTAAAATTTTGAGTCAGGATCTCACTAAGTTACTACACAGACTTCCTCTGGGGTTGAACTTGCAATCTTTCTGCCTCTGCCTCCCAACTCACTGAGATTACAGGTGTGCATCACCACACCTGGCTAATGTCCCACTTTTCATCCTCCAGCTGTATGGCAATTTTTAGTTCTTTGGCTCTTCCTTCGAGTTTTACCATTTTTGGCAAGCCCATCCCTTTTCCCCCTCCTAAATATAAATGGTAGGTATGGCGAAGAAAACCACTTCAGGGCTGGTAATGTAGCTCACTGGTTGAGCCCTTGCCTGGTGTGCACAAGGCCCTGCCTTCCATTCCCAGCACATGCCAAGAAAGAAAAATAGAAATCACTTCAACTTTTTTTTCTTTTTCTCAAATTCTTTAGATTGTTTTATTCAACCCATTTTCCTGCTTCCTCGGTGTCTTCCTGGATTGCTTTACCATAGCCTGCCTTATTGATGGGTCGCTATATTGCAGCTACCAGGCCTGGACTTTTCCAGCTGCTCCTCACATTCTCCTCCTACTAAAGTGAAAGGTTCTTAAAGTGGTAAAAACCTGTGGGCGCTATAATATACCTCTTTTTAGTTAAATAATAGACTTGGCAGCTATCATCTCAACATTTATCTGTTAATATTTATTTAAACAGTGATTTCTACCTGTGGCCGGTCATTCTCCACCATTGCTCACTCTCTGTCCCCAGCCCCACCCCACATATTCCACCCTTAGTACGTTCTCTTTCTCTCCTTACACAGGTTCATCAGCAGGGCCCACCATGGGCTATAGTACTGTTAATGTCTTTCAGCTGTTTGTAGATTTTTTTTTCACATGGGGAAGGTATGTGTGGGGTGCTATTCTTCATACTTAAAAGTATTTATTTCCTCTATAGGAAAGTAAAACGTGTTTTATGATCCAAACTACAAACTTAAAAATTAATTTTTATAACAAATTCCTTGTAAACTTGGGACCCGTTATATATTCTCTCTCATTCACTCTCTGTGTTTTTACATTTGTGGTACTGGCAGGCTGAACCCAGGGCCTCGTGCATATTTTGCAAGTGCTCTACCACTGAGTTGCAGCCCCAACCCCATTTTTATTCTTTTATCTTGTGATAGGGTTTTGCTAAGTTATACAGGCTGCCTCTGACCTTGAACTTTCAATCTTCTGGCCTCTGCCTCCTGAGTTGCTGGGATTAACAGGCATGTGCCACTGCTTCTGGCCCTGTATATTCTCTTTAAGGCAGTGGTCCCCAACCATTTTGGCACCAGGGATCAATTTTGTGGAAGACAGTTTTTCCACAGACGAGAGGCGGATCTCAGGCAGTAATGGGAGTGATGGGGAGCAGCTGTAAATATAGATGAGGTTTTTACACTCAACTGCCACTCACCTGCTGTGCAGCCCAGTTTCTAACAGTTGTGCTGGTCTGTTGCCTAGGGATTGGGGAAGCCCTGCTTTAAGGCACCATTAGCAAGACCTAGTCTTTTTTGTAGATGATCAGCAGTGGTATTAGTGCAGGATGTTCTCCTACCTCATATCATGAAGGTCAGAAGGTTATTGACTTTACCCAGCTTTCCTCCTTGCTGTTGGCCTTTCTGACTCTGAATGAGCACTGTGCGCTGAATAACAGTATTCTGACCATTAGCCTGGCAATATCAGTTTGATTGTTCATTCAGCAAGTGTTTCACTGATTACCTTGTGCCATGAATATCAGCGATATTGTTTTTCCCTGCCACCCTATGCCGGTTCACTGGCTTTAGGGGATTGTTCTTGGGCTGTCTGACACTTGCATTTGAGCCTGCAATAGCTCCTCCCAATAAGATTGGGCAACTTTCATTCACAGCTCTTTTATGTAGACTGACCTTTCCTTGTAGAACTGTCCTGGTTACACTTGGTCCAAGACTTTCCCATTAACCCTGGTTGTTTTTCTTTGGCTTTGATACTGTCTGGGAGACTTCGTGGTGTGTGTGTCACGGATAGCCACCTTTGTTATGTATTTCGGTGGAATCTAGTTGAGAAGTATGTTGGCTCAGAGTTTTGCACAGTTGGGCATTAAACATGTAAGCAGAGCATTTCTTGTCCAGTGCCTTTCTTGATCTGTTTATTGAGCTGCTTGTGTCTCTGGTCCCCCTTGTCAGGAAGGCTTCCTTTTTACCCTTCTGGGACCTCCCACCTTCTTACTATTTGGAATCCGTTTTCCTATCCCTCAACAACCTTTGTAGCTAATTCTGTGTTAGAAAGGCTGAAGGGATGGGGTAAAGGTGAGCCCCTGGTCTTCAGTCTGCCAAGAGCCAGTCAGTAATAGAGACTGCATTCGGCCGGTGCGGGTGTCAGCCTTCCTCCCAGAGCAGGGATCTTAGAGACGCCAGAGCTTAGTGCCAACACATCATCATTTTCCTCCCTTTGAAGTTCAAACTAAAGTATTCTAACTCTGCATGCAGCATTGCTGTTCCTACCATGATTTCGCTCGCACACGAGCAGGATGTACATTGCTACTCAATGCATGAAGGACCACAGATGGTTGAGCTGTATTTAAAATTTTCCTAATTAGGGAGCCTATGGACAGGAAATACTCAAGCTGAAGAAAGAGGGAGTTGTTATAAGGCTACGTGGTCTTTCACAGAACCCGGGATAGGGAGTTCAGTTAGTTCTTGTATCACGCTGGACTGGAAAACTGTACATTTTAGTCCTTCCTCCTATTTCACAGCCTGTTCGCATGCATGGCCCCAGATAGTGCCCCATGTCCTCAAGTCCACTTAACCTCCCAGCTCGAGGGGTTACCGTGAACAGGTTTCCAGTTCCTCTTAGTGCATATGCTTAATAAAGAGTATGCGCAGCCCGGGACTGATGAGTTGTTCATCCCCTGCCAGTGGGCTTTCCAGGGAGAACAGAGAGGTGCAGCAGACAGCAGTGGCAGAGCCCAGCTCAGCAAGGGGCTTCTCAGAAGAGAGGTCAACATAGATACCCTAAAAGGATGTCTTGTGTCAGTAGCACAGCTACCATTACCCTGCCTTTTCAAGAGTGGAAAGAAGCCGTGAGCGTGTGTCTGGGTCATCCAGGAAGTCCTTAGGTTTCATTGATTCTAATCACTGTCTGTTTCTTCTTTATTTGTTCTTTCTTCTCCGTAGGAGTCTTGGCATCCAAGATTTCTCTTCTCCATCTTGAGGGCATGTTAGTCTGTTCCTGGATGGCACTTCTTAGCCTCCGTTCAGCCTCAGGTCTTTAGACTTCTTTCATGTGAGACTGCACATCACAGTGTCTGCTACAGCCACTGCCCTTCGGCTTCTGGGCTCACTTCAGGTTTTAGTGCTGAATTCCTGTCCATCCTGTGTGCGCCTGGCCCGTTTCCTGCACCCGCCTTGTCCCCGCTTGCTTGGCCTCCTGTGTAAGGGAGCTTCACGTGTGCTGTTCTTCAGCACACTTGCCTAGGCACCGTGGAAACTCCTTTGCTGGAGCTAGTGAGAACAGGTAATAGATGGGTTATAATTTAGAGATGCCAGTGTGGAATAAAGCTGTTACTGTGAGCTCTTCAGGTAGGATACCTGTACCTTCTCTGTCCAGTTGCCTTCTTTGTAGTCCTGTTGTTGTTAGGTGCCGCCCAGTCGGTGTCTGACTCATAGCGATCCCATGTACAACAGTTGAAACACTATTGTCAGTGCTTCTCTGCTATTCATAGGGTTTTCAATGGCAGATTGATTTTTGGGAGTGGGTTGCCGGGTCCTTCTCCCACGCCTAGCCTACAGTATCTGGTGTTCCCCAGGCGGTCTCCCATCCAAGTACTAACCAGACCCGACCCTGCTTCACTTCTGAGATCTGACGGGATTGGATGCCCAGTGGTACGGCAACAGGCTTGTAGTCTATATTAAAGTGTTTATTTGGGTTTTTTTAAAACTATGTTTCTGCTTGCCTAGATCTTTAGATCTTCTTTATCTTATTCTGGAGCCTGTCCTAAGTTGTAAGGCATTTCACACTGCCTTGCTTAGAACTTTTTTAAACTACTAAAGTCATTTGGTGTATACAGAAGTAACCTAATAATCCAAAGATACACATTAAGGCACATAGGAAGGGCAGGTTATCAGACTTTGATAGTCTGGTCTAGGCTCCCTGATTCAGGAGCAGAGGGACAGTAGTGCCATGTGCCTTCACAGTGTCCCAGGAAGTCTTGTTTGGCTTGGAGGGAAAGTACCAGTCTTTCTTGATTCTAGAAAGTAGCACAAGAGTAAGAGATGGAGAAATAGGGACAAAGAGAGCAGGGCCTGCACACTGATTGAGTGCCAGATGGAGAGCACCATACAGAAGGGCCAGCTGCTGACTTAACAGCTGTTTGGAGATCTTGCAGCCTCTTTCCTAGTAGAGCGCTTGAGAACAATGTGGCTGACCCCTCCCTGCGCTTGTACAGAGCCCAGGCTGAGAGCCAACCGCAGCCATCCTGCTGATCTGGCAGATGAACAGCTCCGCGGAGTTCTGGTCACCTGGCCCCCCGGTTCCTGATTCAGGCTCTCGGCTAAGAGAGGCAAGCCTGCACGCTGCCGCTCGTGTTTTCCTTCTACCTGAGCCAGGCAGGAGGCCAGAGAAGAGGACTGCTCCCTCACATCCTGCGCGCAGCTCCTCCAGCCTCGCGCCACCTCCCTGCGCAGGCCCTGGTGGGCTGGGCTGGATGCCTGTGTGTCCCTTCCCTCCTCCTCCATACCTCTGACCCCGTGGTGGTGTTGCGGCCGTGCTTTAGCTGTCTTAAAACTGAAGAGGCAGAGAACGGCCACGGATTCCAGCCTGTGTGTTCTCTGCATGGCCTCCGTCCTGTGTGGGCCAGGGAGCCTTCCAGAGGAGCTGCCTCCTGACCTCCCCTCTCAGCACTCTTTTAGTGTCCTGGCCTTGAATGAAAAGCTGACTTCCGCTGAAACATGTGGCAGGGCATGGCAGCTGTGAGGTACCTCCTACGTCTGCTTTCTGGCTGTGGTGACTTGAGATTTTTAACCTTATATATCTTTTTCCTTTATTCAAAACAAAACAATTTTTAGCACAGACTGAAAAAAAAAAAAAAAAAAAGCCAAACATTTTGTGCCTTTCTAAGGCAGCACTGTATCCCAGGCTGCATTTTAGGACTTAATATGGAAATACCAGAGTCTGAGCTCCTCTTCCTTGAGTATCCCTAGCCCTAGAGTCTTGGGAACAGGAGGGAGCTTCTCTGTGGCCAGGGAGGTGGCACACAGGTGTAGCGTGCCTGTGGTCCCCTTTCCCTGCGGGGAGGCTTCACTGGAAAAGGGCAGCATTGTGCCCTGGGATTATTAGTTGGTTCCTCTTAGCAGCTTAGTTGCCAGACTGGATGATTTGTCTCCTGCAGGAGACAGAATGTTCCACAAGTTCCAGGTAAACTTCGGACCCATCCAAGTGCCCCAGACCCCGATCATATTAGTGACCCTGCATGGGGTGGACTCTCCCAAGAAAGGGGAGGTAGTTCGTTTGCTCTCTTCTTTTTGCTGGGTCCTGAGCTAGCCTCAACCTCCTGCCTCTCCTCAGACTTGGCTTTTCTTTCACGTGAAGGCTTCCAATTTAAAGCATTAAGCAGCTGGTGCCCTTACAGGGTCTGGTTTTTCTCAGAAAAGGGCAGCAAGGAACACACACCAGAAGCCTGTTGGTATTGTGGCCGTAATAGGTTTCCACAAAAAAAAGAAAAAAGAAAAGAAAAAATTTTTTTTCTATATAGTGACATTTTACTTACCCCTTTCCCTTTTCTCCGCTCTTCCCTGCCTTTGACTAATAAAGAATTGGGAGATAGAAACAATTCTTTTTAAGGTTCTCCTTATTCAGGATTTTGAAATTCTTGACCTAGGTGGGGCTGGAGAGAACTTGATGTTTTCTCTGGAACGAAGAGTCCCAATTTGTATATCAGTGTTAAGAAGAAAACAAAACAGACACTTAGATGAGATTTTCGTGGACTATTTTAAAAATGTCATTAATATAAAAAAAATTATATTAGCAGTATTTAATCATTCTCACCTGTAAGATTAAAAACAGAAGGTAAATATTCTTACAGAGAATAGCAGAGCTTTAAGATTCATTTTCATTTTAAGTCCATTTTGTTTTGCCAATGTATTAATGTTTAGAGGTCTGTTATACTAATGTTATTTATTAATTTTTTTTTCATTTCCATACACAGTTAACTAAAGAGCTTTTTCAAGCACCCACGTCTGTAAAAAGATATTTTTAAATAAAGTTTTTTTGTTGTTGTTGTAGCAGACTTGAGTTCTGGCTCATTTGGGGCTCCAGGAGCCATACACCTGGCAGCAACAGGACCGCCATGGATATTAGGGCCTCCAGGGCAGTGCCAGATGACAGGATGTACACGAAGGGGGCAGACACTGGCCTGCAGCACACCCCACCTTGCATACTGCTCGAAGCAGGGGGCCTGTCCTCTCTGTGGCAGAGCTGAAACCGTATGCTCAAACAGGGAAACCCTGTCCCTGGTGCCAGCTGCAAAGGTTCTGTTCCTTTTAATGTATTTGTAGAGGCCCCCAGCTTCCTGTGTAAGCCGCGGTGAACAGAGACCAGCAAGGGCTTCTGGAACAATTAAGCTTTATTTTTCTTACAGACACGCACACATACATACATACATACATACATACATATATACATACATATATATATATGAAGGAAACAACTTGCAAATTTATACATAAGCTAACCAAACCACACACACACACACACACTCTCTCGCACTGGCAGAGATACACCCACGCCCCAAAGCCAGGCCTCTTTTCTTCCCGAAGTACCATTCTCCGTTTGGGCCCCTGGAGGGTCTGGGCCCATTAATAGCTGAGCATGTAGAAACTTGTTACTAATAGAAATACAGCCTCAATCCCCAGAAAAGACAGAGGACTTCATCTCTGTCCCATCTCCCACCTTTCTGATCCTGAGGGCTGGGAGCCACATGAATGCAGGGAGCTTGGGCTCAGCCTCCTCACGGCAGGGTCTTATCTTTGAATGAGCGCCTGCGGTGCCCACCTGGTTTGTCTCCAAAGAAAAAAGTGTCACAAAAGAGACTTCTCCGAAGGGGCAGACAGGCAGGTCCAGCAAGAGCTCTGCATCTGCCTCTGGGCATGACAGGGTTCTCTTCAGAACCAGCGCGAGCAGCACCCTGTGACGGTGACCGGGTGCCCAGGCCCTCGTGCATCCACCACCTGTCAGTGGTATGAGTTACTGAAGCCAGCCTGCGGGCAGGCCACTCCACTGCTGGGAGAAGACGGGTATACGGCCACAGCACGCGAAAGGAAAAACCACGTTCCCGGAGAAACTCCGCCCCACTCCTGGGAGACCAAGGTCCCTTCTTGGGACAAGCGTCACTTAAGTGGACAGGAAAGCGTACTGGTGCCTGAAAGGGGGCCTCCAGGGCCACATGAAGTCCTCAGAATGGCTCTGGTCCCGGCCCGGTGGCCCTCTGGAATGGTTCTGCGGGTGAGTGGGAGCAGGGGTCTTCTCTGTTGTCCCTTTAGGGGCTTTGGCTGGGAGGTGAGCAGGGAGACAGAAACGTCCAGGCAGGGAGGGAGCTGACTGTGAGTCAGCTAATGCCTCAGATCGATGTATTTCTCTCCCTAAAAATGAGTAAAGGAAGAGGAAAACGTGGAGGATGAGCAGGGCTCAAGGTGAGGGCTAAGGAAGGAGGGACTGAAGCAGAAGCTGATGAACTTGGTGATGAACTGGGTGCAGCAGCCTGGATGGAAGAAGCAGGGGTGGGGGCAGGGGGCCCGGGAAGGACAGACAGCCCCCAACTCTGCCTCTGCCCTAGGGGGAGACGGAGGCCACCGTTCACACTGCGTGGCCAGGATCACAGGCTTTCTCAGGAATGGCGATGGCATGGGGTGGGGCTTTGCTCTCAGTATCTGTCCGGGGTTCCCGCCGCCACTCGCCTGACTCTGCCATCTGTCAGTAGTGGTATGGAGGCTAAAGGGCCTCCTCCCCATCTCCAACCAAGAAGGATGAAGGACAGAAAGAGTTAGTGTTCGGGGAACGAGCTTTATTAGGCCCCGTCACCCCCAATCCCTGAAGGCGGGTTAAGCACTGGCCGCAGGAACCACCTCCTACCTGGTCTCCTGGAGCCCTCTTGTCACCGCTGCTGCCCTGTAGGAGGCCCATCTCTTCTGGGAGCTTATCTGACTTAACTTCAACTACCAATTCACTCTTACGAGACGGGGGCAGCGTGCTGGGAGGAGGGAGGTGAGAGGTTGGCAACTCTGGGGCAAGGGGAGGGGAGGGGCCCGTTGGGAAGGACACCGGATGGGCAACGGGCTCTTTGGCACTGTGGGGCCAGCTCGGGAAGGGAGGCAGGTAACGAGAGGGGGAGGTGCAGCTGATGGAGGATGGACCGTGGGCAGTGAAGCAGGGACTGTCAAACCCACAGCCGTGCTCTTGCTCCTAAGGGGCAAGTGGGCACTGGGCAGGCAGGGCAAGGTCCCCAAAAAGGCAGCCAGCTGGGCAGCAGGAAACGGGGAGGGGATGAGGGACCTGGTACCAGGCTTACATCTCTTGTTTGCCTGACCGCCCACAGGGGAGCTTGCCCTTCTTGTAGAAGAAATAGAGGACGGCGCCCAGCACGGCCAGGACCAGGATGCACACGATCACAGCCACAAGGACCACGCCCTTGCTCTCCGGCTCCGGCAGCTTTTTCTCTGCCACACAAAGACATTCCCGGTCACTTGCTGCCCCAGGCTGCCGTGCTACGTTGCCACTGCGGTCCCACCCAGCCCAAGGCCAACAGAGGTGGGCTACGACTCACCTTCCTCAGGAGGAGCCCCTGTTGGGGGGAGAGGGCAGAAAGCGCGCCCCAGCCCAGCCTGCTCTCTTGCCAGGCCTGGCTTACCTGTGGAGGTACTGTTGGCTCTGGCATGAGGACTGACTGTGGAGGTGCTGAGGCCAGTGGTCTGGTTGGAGTCGGGTGTGAGGGTGGTTAAAGAGACTGCGAGGCAGAGGGAGGGGTTAGGAGAAGCACACGTTAACGCCCGTGCCTGGGCATGGCCCTGCCGTCCTCTGCAGGGAGGTGGCCTCACCCAGCTCCAGGACAATGACGGTGGTGTTTTTGCCCAGGGAGTTGGAGGCTGTGCATTCTGCGCCCGTCGCCAACAGCTCTGGAGTCACAAGGACATTCAGGGTGCTCAGCACTGTCTGCGGATCTTGGTCGTGTTCACTTGCCTGTGAGGAAGGAGGTGGCTCAGGGGGGCGGGGAGGATCTCCGGTCATGGCCAACGAAGCCTGGGCAGGAATTAAAGAGCCCGGGGAAGACGGGCCAAGCCTGCTCACCGTGCCATTGACATTCCAGGAGATGGTGGGCCGAGGATGTCCTGAGGCCTCACAAGACAGATTCAGCACTGCATTCTCCTTCACCCACAACTTCCTCTCCTTTAATGCCATCCACGGGGGCCCTTGGCAGGGAGGGAAGGGGGAGAGAGCAAGCTGGCTGGCCTGTCCTGCCTCCCCGCCCCGCCCCATCAGAGCACTCAGGGCGGCAGGAGACTCTCTTCCCTCACAGAGCTCAAAACCACCCACCTCAGGGTGGCCTGGGCTCTGCCCAGAGGAGCCTCACCAA
The DNA here is from genome assembly GCA_007922755.1 of Pedetes capensis. NCBI lineage: Eukaryota > Metazoa > Chordata > Mammalia > Rodentia > Pedetidae > Pedetes > Pedetes capensis. The sequence goes on along the minus strand of VMDO01004630.1, from coordinate 22,326 downwards.
AAACGGCCACGTTGACCAACTGTGTGCGGTTCAGGCCGGGAACGCTTGGGACAGACGCCATGCAGAGGTAGCCGCCTCCAGCCTCCCGTCTGAGGTTGTGTAATTGGAGCACGGTCCCCTTTTCCAGCACCTGGCCTGTCTGGGGCAAGAGGCTGGTCAGAGGGTCTGAGAAACAGCAAGTGGTGCCACCCACAGCCCCAGCCCCCGCTGGGTACCTTTTCTCTCAGCCACTGAAACTCCAGGCCTTGGTTACTCTCTGCCTCACAGGTCAGCACGAGGCTGCTGCCTTCCTGGGCCTCGGGGACTGCGGGACTCACTCGAACATCAGACACGTCTGAGGGCACAGCGAGAGTGTCAGCCTGGGCAGAGCAGCTGCCTCTTGGCCCCGCCTGGCCCCCTGCCCTGGCCCCCGGCCCCGGCCCCTCACAGTTCACCAGCAGCTCCTGGGGGTCACTCAGGAGCGGCGTCATGGCCTCCAAGTCCAGGCCCTGACATTCATAGAGCCCGCTGTGATACTTCTGGGCGGGCTCCAGGACCAGGATGCCGTTGTCTGTGGTTCTCTCTTCCTCCATCTCTCTGGTGCTGGGGTTCTGGAAGAGCGCGAAGAGGTGAGCAGAGCCCGGGTGTGGGTGCTCCACTTGCATGGCGGCCCGTAGCGCATCTGCACTCAGCGCACAGCCCTCCACACCTGCTTGTAGATGCTGAAGTGGGGCTGGGGGTTGCCATCAGCCAAACACCGGATTTCCACACGGTCCCCTTCCTTCAGCATGCCCACCGGCTCTACTTCTAACCACACCTTTTCAGCTGGGTCTGCATGGGCAAAGCAGGTGGTTCTCAGCCCAGGAAGTGACCCTGGGGTGGATGGGGGGCAACTAGCAGGAGGTTCCAACTAGGCCCACCAGAAAGGGCAGAGAAACATCAGGCACTCACAAAAAACGGGGACGGTGACTTCCCTAGATTCCTTCATCCGGTTCCCACTGGGCAGCCGGTAGCTGAGTTCACAGTAAAACTGGGCGTCTTTGTCTTCCTTAACCAGCTGGGCCTTCAGAACACTCTGCAAGGTGTACAAGCCGCTCGACTCCACAATGTGGGATGACTGAATGTGGACGCCTGGGCAGAGATGAGAGGAGCAAACCTCAGCCTTGGCCACATCTCCAGCCCCAGCCCGTGATCTCCATGAGGGCCAGCAGGGGCCATCTTTAGATGAAGAAAAATGAGGGGCTGGCAGTATAGCCCAGTGGTAGAATATGTGCTTAGCATGTCCAAAATCTTGAGATCCATCCCCAGCATCAGAAACGAAAACAAAAACAATGATCTAAGATGGCCAGGAAAATGCGAAGCACTTGAGACACTAAGGACTAACAGGGGAATAATTAAGTGTACTCTCTGGGATTTAGCTCAGTTGGTAGAGCGAAGCACTGCAGTCTCTGAGGTCCCGAGTTCAATTCCCAGCACTGCAAAAATGGGAGAAGGACCTGGCAATCCACTCCCAAGGCAATCCCGAAACAGTCAGCCATTGAAAACCCTATGAGGGTCGCTATGAATCGGATACCGACTCCACGGCACCTAACAACAACAACAATTTCATACGCATAGGCTAGAAAACTGAGCAGAAGGCAAAACTGGCAGGTCCACTAAATAGGTTAACCTGGGAAGATTACACCAGAAAGTTTCATAACAATGTATGCCACGCTTTGCCACGCACATCAGGGCTTCCCACTCAGCCTCAGCACCATTGATGTTTCAGGCCAGAATTAATTCTTTGTGGTGGGGCCATCCTGTGCCTACAGGAAGTCCTGAAGGATGGTTAGAGGCATGCCTGACCTCCACCCATCAGAAGCCAGCAGCACCCTCTGTACTTGTGACAAATAACATTGCCAAATATCCCCAGAGGAGGCATGTATACACCATCACCCTGGCTAAGAACCGCTGATTTAGATGATAAGAAACATGAGTCTATGCCTCCAGAGACACTCGGACATGTGAGTAAATGCACAGAAACAGGCCTGGAAGACACAAACTGACAGCACAGATTGCTTCTGGGAGGGCCTGGACCAGGAAGGAACACCTAGCTTTTCCCTACAGTTTAAATGTTTATGGAAATACTTTCAAGCACTGTGTGTGTGTGAGTGTATTGTTTTCTTAAGGAAAAATTAAAAGAACATATGAGGTGGTCCTTATGTGGTCCCACAGCAAGAAGGATTATTCATGGTTCCTCCCTCTTGTTTGTCTGTTTGTTGTCATTTTCTGAGACAGGGTCTCGCTATGTACCCCAGGCTGGCCTCGAACTCCCTAGGTAGCCCAGGCTGGCCTCGAACTTGTGATCCTTCTGCCTCCACCGCGGAGTGCTGGGATGACAGCGTGCTCCGCCACGCCCGGCTTACTCACGGTTCTTCTCCTCCTGCAGGGGCATACCGTTCTTGTACCAGACGACTTGAGGAATGGGGTACCCATTCCTCCCCACACAGGTGGCGACCTAAGGAGGACAAGGTGTGAGTCTCCCTGCCTCTGACACCCCACCTTAGCCCCCATTCACCACAGAGCCACCCCGGCCTCTCTCACCTCCCCAAGCTCCTTGCTGTCCACAGGGATGCCCACGACATTGGCTTGGATGGTTGGTTCCTCTGGAGCTTCTACAGGGGAAGAGAAAGGAGCGGGGCCTGGCACCCCATTTCCCATGACAAGTACTGCCCCGCAGACAGGACATGGGGCACTCACTGTAGACTCGGAGCTGGATGCGGTGCTCTTGTTGTCGAGGACGCTTGCTCTGGCACAGGAAGATGCGCTCGTCGTGAGGGGTGACTTGAGTGAGGGCCACAGTAGCCCCTGGGCCCTGGAGGCTGAGCCGGTGCTGGTACTCCCCAGGCTGGCTCTGGCCCTGGCCCTGGCGCACCCGGAAGATGAGTGTCTGCTTCTCCTTGTGGACCTGAGGGAAGGGGGCGGAGAGCTGAGTCCTGGCCTGCCTGGGGGCAGAGCTTCCCACCACCGCCGATGCCCTCCCAAGCCTAAGCACTCACAGAAAACCACTCCACGTGGCTGAGGTTGCCTGGGGAGTGCGAGGGGCCACACCTCAGAAGGGCCGTGCCACCCACTTCCACCTCCACCAGCTCGGGTGCAGGGTGCTCTGCCTCTCCGGGCACACCTGTGAGGGGGGAGAGGGGCGCACCCCAACAGCTGTGTCAGCTCCAGCTGCTCCATCCCGCCCCTCACAGGGCTCGCTGCAGCTGCTGCTCTGCCAGGCAGAGGGTCTGGAAAGGGCTCTGCCCTCTCTTAATTCTCAATCTCACCCTGCCTGCCCGCTGCCTGGCCAGCCCTCTCCCACTGCAGGGGATCCCAGGTCCTTGCAACAGAGACTGAGCCCTGGCACCTCCCACTCAGGGCTGACAGAGGGGCAACATGGGCTCTGGGCCAAGAGGAAGCCCCTCTTGCTCCAGGCCCCCTCCACTCCTCCCTGAGTGAGCTCAGAGGGTGGGAATGCAAGGCATGTGCCAGGCTAGGGCACACAGGCCCCTTTGTATCCCCACCCCCAAGGAAAAACGTCACTACTCTACCCTCTGTCCCCCAAAGTCCCCTCCCTAAATCCCCCAGAAGACCCAGCAGGCCAGCACTGGCCTGAAGCTCCCATCCCATACTTCCTAAGCAGCATGCCAAGGAACATTCTACACATGATTGGGGGGCCCCATCCTGAGAGTCTGGTGAATACAGAGGGGTTGGAGGCTCCCCCAGGGGTCAGGGCAAGGGCCGGGCAGTGGGCAGGAATGACATCAGTGGTGCCAGTCTGCTGCCAGCCCTGTGAGGTGATGTCACTCAATGCCATCTGGCCTGGACCCTGGGATGCCCGGGTTGTTGCCTTGGGCTGGCTCCCAGACAGGGAGAGCAGGTGGAGTGGTCTTCAACCCAGAGCAGAAGACTTGGAGTCCCTGACTTTGTTTCCCCTGAGCTAAAGCAGGGCAGGGAGGGGCTGGACTTGCTGTAGCTGCAGAGCAGGACTTAGCCCTTTCCCCAGAAATAAGGTCAGCCTAGGAGGCCACAGACTGGAGCACCCCAGGGACAGTTGGCAATGGGCATGAGGCCAGCCAAGTGGGTAATGCCCAGCCTCCTTTCCCCAGCCTGACAGCAGCTGGGCCCAGGCTAAGGAGCCAGGAGTAACACACCACACTGCTGTGGGCTACGCCACGGCAGCATGAACCTCGGAGCGCCCTGGTGCTAGATGGTTCCACAGATCTCCGAGGTGCCCGGGCGTTCTTCCCACCTGAATGTGGTCCCTAAAAGTCGACAAGTGCTTCCAATCTGGAAATCCTCCATCCCTCGTCTCTGCCACCTGTGAGCCCGTCACCAGGGGATCCGAGAGGCGATCCACACCGCCACAGCCCCTGCCAACGCCCAGCCCGGGCAGGAGCCGCCGTCCCTCCTCCCCTCGCTCACCTCCAGCCTGGCGCGAGGCCCAGGCGGGAAGGGGAGGGGTCGGAGCACCCCCTCCAGCTAGGGAAACTGCCTTTTCCAGCAACAGGCGGGCGCGGGATTCAGGGCTTGGGGACGCACTCTAGCTGCACCTCTCGCTTCGGTTCCAACCTCGGGGTCCCAGAGTGGGCACCTGCGGGAAGCCCTCCGCAGCACCGCAAGAGGCTCATCTGCACCCCTTCCTGCTCGCGGGAGCAGCCTCCTCACCGTCTCCCGGGTCCCGCTCCCGGGGTACCCCGGAATCTAGGCTGCAAAACAGCCGCAAGAACAGTTGCAGCCGCTCAGGGCGCCTGGGAGCCGAGAATTCGGTCAGGAGCAGCGTCCGCTGGGGCGCAGAGTCCCGGCACCGCCGCGCTGCCAGCCCTGCTCCCCCGCACGCTCCGTCGAAGACCCCTCAGCCCGGGTCCTGCCGGGCGGAAGCCCCCCCAGGGAACTCACTCACCCGAGGAGAGGCGACAGCAGCAGCAGGCGGCGACCAAGAAGGCACCGAGGAGCCCAGGCAGCCCCATGCTTCCCGACTGGAGGAAAAGAGCCAAGTGAGGAGCTAGCGGCTGCCGGGGGCTGACGTCAGGGGGGCGGGGGAGGGGGCCCCGAGCGCCGGCCGCCCCGCCCCGCCCGGCGCAGCCCCCCGCCCCCGCCCCGCACGCCGCGGCCCTAGGGGGCGGGCCCGGCGAGCGCGTCTGGGAGCTGCGCCTGGGCGCGCGGCAGAGGTGGACTGGGGCCGGCTTTCCAGTCCCCCAGCTTGCGAAGGTTGCGGGGGCAGTGACAGGTGTTCTGGGGTCCGATTGACTGGCCGAGGCGGCAGGGAGACGAAGCTTGCTGGGATGCCCAGAGCCACTCCGGGGCGCAATAGCAGGGCAGACCCCTGCTCAGCCCCTGCCTGCCAGTGTAGCCCTGGGGGACCTCTTGGCAAGAGAGCAGCGGACCCGGTCCGCGATGGCCCCAAAGGGGGCCTCCCATCCGGTTCCTCTGCCCTGCTGTAGAGACATCGGGCCGGCCTCAGTCGCCTCCCGAGAACGATCGCTCCACTGCGGCGGCGGCTGGGCTGGCACGGCCCCCGAGTCTGGCTGTCCTGGCAGCGTGGGGGGAAGAGCTGTGCGCCAGGTCCTGCAGACCTAGAGGTGCCTGCGGGCGGGGGGCGAGTGGAGAGTGGGAATGTCGCCGGTCCCTTCCAACCCAAGCTCCTACACAGCCCCCTTCGACTAGAGAAGGGAGGGAGGGGGCTGAAGTCAGGGGGCCAAGGTGGTCACGCTTGTCCACACCCAAGCTTGGAGAATTCTTCCTCTTCACTCATTGAGCTCGGCCTCGGACTGTTTTCCCTCACCTGAACGAAGAAAAGAGGGAGAGTTCGTTGGCACAGGGTCCCCAGCTTGACTCCCATAAACCTCTCTTCCTTATAGTTGAAAGCCCCCCCCCCCCCCCATACACACACTTCCCCAGCCCTACCGACTGTGGCTCAGCAGCTGGAGGAGGGGCATATGGATCTGCTTACTGGCAGCCCTGCCCTGGCCGGGTCTGCCACACAGCAAGGTGTAGGGAGCCCTACTGCTTCCCCTCTCTCCAAACCCCAACTTCTCCCTGGCTCTCCTGGCATCTTGAACTAAGACTCCAGAGAGGAGGGAGGCTCTTGCCTCACAAAGACGCCAGCACCTGGGCCACTCGAAAGTGTCCCCATCCTTGATGACTCCTTCATCAAAGAAGGTCAAACAAGGGGCCTGGATTTGCAGGGAGCGCTCTTGCCCTAGGGCAGCCTTTGTCCTGGCTGGGGGAGGCGCAGGGTTGAGGCAGCAACCGCCAGAGATAGCCAGGTGACTCGAGAGAATGCTCTGCGTGGCATTTTGATGATGCAGAGGTGACTGACAAACCACATCAGCCTCATCTTTCAGAGCCTTGCTGACCCCTCCTCCCTGTCCATTAGTCTCCAGCCAGAGGCCATGCCAAACTCCATAGGCCAGGGGCTCCCCCGCCCACCAGGGTGAACGTATGGACTCTGGCCACAGGCCCAGGGCGAATGGAATGATGAGCGTGTTTGTCTGCAGGGCAGGAGGGGAAATGGCTGAAGGGTGCTGTTTGCCCTGGCAGGCCAGAAGCTGGGCATGGAGCAGTTTCCCTGCCCCACCCTCTCCCCTTCACTTAACACCATTAACTAATCATTCTCTTCTCCGCAGCGGCAGTGGCCTGAAAACAAAGCCAGCTAACCACCAAGGACAGTCAGTTCCGAATTATTCTTCCGCTCTTAGGAGAGTGAAGCCAGGTGGGGGTTGGAGGAGTCCTCTCTGCAGTGAAAAGGAAATAAGATTAGAGAGGGGGTGATATCCCCTCCCTGGCCTGGCCCCAGCAAATGAACACATAGACTATCCTTTAAAGGAGCCTAGGGCCCTCTAGGCTACTGGCTTCTTTAAAGGCTACTAAGGAGTCAGTGGACACACAGCTAAGGGATGGTTTCATGAACCATCCATGATGGGGCACTTGGGGATTCCTGACCAAAGAAGGGGTCAGGACATTGGAGAGGATTCAGAGAGACTGGAATGGGAAGGACATGAGTGAGGGCAGGAGAGCAGGGTAGAAGTGGAAGGCATAGCTCTCTGTTCCTCTAAAACAGCAGCAAGAGATCTTCCCAAAGCAAGACTTCCCGCAAGCCAGGATTGAGATCAACAGAGATCAACAGATGGGGAGATAGAGGAGGCCGGCAGAAATGGGCCTCCCACCTGGCCTGGGCTGGAAGCAGCCTTGCCCAGATGTAGGCCAAGGCCAGAAGAGGGCCCTAGGGGCAGAGTCCTCATTCTTTGCCTCTTTCCCTCCTGAAGGGGAAGTGAAGGCGTGTGGCTGCGGCTTTGCCCCACAGCCATGGTAGTCCTGGGCTCCAGAGAGAAGACCTTTCCATTGCTTAATGCCCTCCGTGTACCTCTCTGGATTAGGCCTGACCATAGGGAGGAGACCCCTGAGGCTGGGTGGGCTGGGCTTCCAGTCTGGTCTCTCAGCTCCAGTCTCATGGGTGGGGTGAGGAGGTTCCCTTCATTGTTAAGGGGAGGTGGGGAAAAGCGGAGTTGGAGGTAAAATATGAGGATGCCCCCCTCCCTGGGAAGGACGCGTTGGGCGGAGGAAGGAAGGAAGCTGATAAAGACGTGCTTGCAGCTGTGATGAGGAGATGGGGGGGCGACGATCTTAGCATCTGTGGAAGCTGGGGAACCCCCTGGCCTGGCCAGAAAACAGGATCCAGCCTGGTCTTTGGAGAGGAGGCGGAAGACATTTTCCAGAATGGGGGGTCTGATTCAGAGGAGGCTATGCTGAGGAGTGAAAAACAGGGTGGGAGAGGGGTGGGTGGCAGTTGCTACTGAGGACTTCATCGGGCCAGGAAACCGGATACTGGGGGGCTGGGTAGACGATGTCGGTGAAGAGAATGAATGGGGGGAAGCAGCCTCGCTCAGGCCGGACACAGTCTCACCCATGCCCTTCGCACCTGACCCAGGGGTGGAGGAAGGAGGCGCCCTCTCGGACTGAGGTGCACCCCAGCAACACCATGGCAGACGGGGAGCGTGTGGCTTTCTGGGGGGATGGGAGGGGCTATTTTTAAACTTGGAAAAACCGTGAGTTCATCTCCACCCTGGAAGCTGGAGGCGGCAAAGGCCCCATTGTGCAGGGGTCTGGAGAAGGGGGAGCGGGGGAGGGGGTGAGTGGCACAAAGGGGAGAATTATGTTGGCGCAGGCAGGGGCAGCGCAGGGCGGGGGAGGGGCGCCGGCGTCACAGCTGGCCTACTGAACCCTGGGGTCGGGCTAGGCTGCGGCTTGGGCTAGGGGTGGGGCTTGCCACTCTCGAAAAGGCCCACTTTGGGGAGTTGGGGTCTCTGGCATCCGGGGGCTCAGCCTGGGGAGGGGGCTGACGGTGGGATTCCTAGCGCCTGGCTTTCCCAGGAACTGCAGGGTCTGTTCCCAGGCTCCCGGCATTCCGGGGACTCCCCTGGGAGCTGCTGGCCTCTCCATTCAGCCCTTTCCCTGCCAGGGAGTGGGGGGAGAGAAGGCGAAAGAGGATGTGGGTGAACTGGGACTCTTCCTGGGGACTTGGGACCCTGAAGCCCGAGGGAGGGGCAGCCGAGGGTTGGAGGGTAGGCTGGGTGGGGGCACTGCCCTTCCATCCCAGCCCTAGACCTGCTGCGCCCTCGGACCAGGGACTGGCCCTCTTGTCCTCTGTGATCCTAGAGGCCTCTCCTTGCGGGACAGCTCCCCTGCCCCTCAGCACCCAGAGCCTCCACCTGGGGACCCAGCCGAGGCGGGAAGGCGCCCGTGCTAAGCAACAACGGGAGTTCAGGAGCCCAGGTCCCCGAGGTCCAGCCCTGGGGAGGCCTGGGAGAGGCGGGGCATCCGGCCTCGCGCACCAATCCAAACATTACCATAAATGCTCAGGCGGCGGCCGCGGGCGGGGCCGGCCTGGGCGGGGTCCTCGGGGCTTCCCCGAATCCGGTCTCCCAGCGTTTCCCAGCGCGGCCCGCGGCGGTGATTCAATCTGTCCGGTAAAGGGCGGGAGGCAGTTCTGGGGAGCGAACGGAGGCTCCGTGGGGGTCAATGTCTGGGGCTGCCTCCTGGGTGGGCTGTGTGGCTGTGACCTCAGGTCAAATCACGAGTAGGACCGGGGTCAAAACAACCGTAGCTCTGCACGTCGCCCTCCGGCTCTGCTGTCTGCAGTGACTTCCTGGGCCTCGGTTCTCTGCCCTCTGTGCCCTGACCCCCTTCTGCTTCCCGGCCCCCAGCCTAAAATCTGGGGAATGAAGGGTGGGTAGGGGGCGGGACAGGATGCTGGGAGTTTGTACCTCTCCCACTCTGGGAACTTCACATCCGTTCCCCAAAATACCCCCACCCAGGAAGAGGAATGTCCCTGGAGAGCTCTTCAAGTGTGACTTTGAGTTGTCCCCGAGGAAAGGCCAGCTGGTCTAAAGGTGGGGGACGCGTGGGAACCCTGCGCTTAGTGCATTTCCTTTGCCCTTAGCTTTGAGCCAGCAGGGAGAGGGGCGGGAGGAAGGCGCCCAGGATCCCATTGTAGTTAAGTCGGAGGTGGGCAGACCTGGGAGTTGAGGGAGAAGGAAAGAACAGGAAAGGCAAGAGGGTCTGCTGTCTCCCTGGACCCCACACCCCAGTGGCTGAAGCATCAAGGGAATTTGAAAAGTAATGAGGACGTAGGATTTGCACCCAATTCAAGTCAGAAGGTGCCACCTTTTCTTCACGTGCCTGCCGGTCCCACTGGAAACTGCCCCTTCAACTTTGGTCTCAAACACCATGAAGGACTTGGCTGACTTTGAGATAGCCTTGCTACCTAATTATGATCCTGGGAAAGGGACCTGACCATTAGGGTGCGGAGGGGACATGGCAGAGCTCTGACCAAATGAAGAAGCTATGTGAATCTCATATTTGCACAGTGCTTTACAACTAAGACATTTCACCTAAGAGTCATTTCCAGGTCCAAGGTTTATCTTGATCTTTAACAACAAAAAGATGAGAAAACTGAAGTACAAAGTGTTACAAAGGTTGACATGACCTGGGCTGGGCAGGGTAGTTCCCCTAGTAGTCTTAGCTACTACTGAGGCTGAGAGGCCGGAGGATCTGAGCTCAGGAGTCTGCCATCACTCTGGGCAACATGTTGTTGTTAGGTGCCGTCCAGAGAGTTACATGACCTGAAGTTACATAGCCTGTGAGTGACAGAACTATGTTTTTAAAAATGGTTAGCTGGGCGCCTTGGTTTACACCTGTAATCCCAGTGACTCAGGAGGCTGGGGCAAGAGGATGGTAAGTTCTAGACCAGAGGCAGGCTGTGCGACCTAGCAAGACCCTGTCTCTAAATAAAAAGAAAAAAGGGCTTGGGGTGCAGTTGAGTGTAGAGTGCTTGCTTAGCATTCATGAGGCCCTGGGCTCAACTCCCAAATACGGAAAAACAAAAGATTGTGCTAAAATGCATATAATGAGCTGGGACATAGGAGGTATGGATACCACTTAGGAGGTATGGAGGAGGAGGTAGGAGGATTATAAATTTGAGGCCCGTTTGGGCTACATAGTGAGACACTGTCTCAAAAACAAATATTATTTTAATTATGTCAAAGCAAACAATTCACAGAGTGTGGTGGCACATGCCTATAATCCTAGCTCGGAGGAGACTGAGGCAGGAGGGTTGATGTAAGTTTGAGGTTAGCCCGGTTTCAATAGCAGCTTCTAGGACAGCCTGGGTTATACTGTGAGACCCTGTCTCAAGGCTCCTCACCACCAAAAAATGAAAAAAAAAAGATGAACAATTCGGTGATACTAAGTACACCAATTGGGAGAAGAGCCTGGCAATCCACTCCCAAGGCAATTCTGAAACAGCCATTGAAAACCCTATGAGGTTCGCTATGAGTCGGATACCAACTCGACGGCACCTAACAACAACAACAACAACAACAAGTACACTAATAATGTACTTAGCTCTCCGTGTCCACCATCTACTTCTAGAAATTTTAAATCACTCTCAGAAATTAAAATTTGAAGGGAGATTTAGCTATTACCCAAACCATCGCATTATAGCTATAATTATTACAGCTGAATTAAGAGCAAAATCTTGTGGTATAAACAGGAAGCACAGCAGGGACTCAGAGCAGGGAGTAGCAATGTAGACCTCGATCGCTGGCCTCCACTTGCCACCACATCCTTTCTGGAAATGTGGAAGCTGCAATGAAAGGTCAGATTCAGGCAGAGGAGTGAGGAATGGCCATTCCAGTCATGGGAAATGGCACAAGCTAAGAGAGAGACGCGGGCTGGGATTTAGCTCAGTTGGTAGAGCGCTGTGCTGCAGTTTCTGAGGTCCTGAGTTCAATTCCCAGCACTGCGAAAATGGGAGAAGGACCTGGCAATCCATTCCCAAGGCAATCCCGAAACAGTCTGCCATTGAAAACCCTATGAGGGCCGCTAGGAGTTGGATACCGACTCGATGGCACCTAACAACAACAACAAGAGAGAGACGGGGCCAGACCGTGAGGACTGTAGAAGTTCTGTGTGGGAAGAATTTCTGAGCAGCTACCTGGCTAGAAGGGACATTTGTCAGGGAAGCTAGATGACTTGTCTTGAAATTATATTTGTGCCGGGCTTGGTGGCTCATACCTGTAATCCCAGCGACTTGGGAGGTGGAGGCAGGAGAAGGGCAAGTTTGAGGCAGAGGCAGCCTGTACAATTTAGCAAGATCCTGTCTCAAAAGTAGAAAGTGGGCTAGGGGTGCAGCCCAGTGGTAAAGCACTTGCTAAAGATGTGCAAGGCCCTGGGTTCAAATCTGCAGGAAAAAAAAAAAAAAAAGCATAGCAAGCCTTCTATTTTCATTTCTATTATATGTTTACTTGGAGGCCTTGGGACAGTTTTGGCTAGGCTACTAAGCCTTGACATCTCCCTTTTGGGAACAGTTGGTCCTCAAGGGAGAGTGTTACAAAGCTAACTGGAATTTCACCAGTGTAGGGGGTCATGAAGATGAGGCAAAATGAGGTTATGGGGAAAGAACTTGGTCTTAAGATAGGTTAGGCAATGGGGAACCACTGTAGGTTCTTAAGCAATGGGAAAATAATGTGATGAAATTGGAATTGGGTTTACAATGGTTTTGTGATTTCATCTTGGCCTCAGAGCGCCCCCTGATGCCCCTAGTTTGAATTCTTCCCTCATCTTACTGGAATATGTGTGAGGATCTGGGTTGGAAAAGCAGGACTGAGGAGTGACAGAAGCCTGGATTCTTGGATCTCATTCTACTTCATCCCAAGCGATGGCAGAACTGTAGCAAAATGAAGTGACAGACAGAGCAGGTTGAGGTGAAGGCAGAGGGCATTGAAGTGGTTCCTTCTCCCTGCCCTGTAACTGCACCTACTTGTATTGCGCTTTGGAATATAGCACAGGAGACAGATACAGATGAGAGTGCGGGTGGCTGGAGACAGGATGATAATGAAGACAATGTCCCTGTGTTTGAGAAACATGCATTCATGGTGCAGACAGGCAAGTACTGTACACAATTGTACTGTGAACAATTGTCATCCAACATGCCAAGTACCAGGAGACAGATACACGCCTAAAACAGTTACTCAACCCAGCGCTGTGTGGTCAAAGAAGGCTTTCTGGAGCATGACACCTAGCTTCATTTTAAGGGATGAATGGAAGGTAATCAGGTGGATGGGTGTGGTGTGTGCTGTTTCAAGTGTGGCATAGCATGCTCTACGCAAGGGACTATTAGCTATTGGTTGGTATTTTACAAGGGAAGAAGGAGTTAGCAGGGGATGAGGCCAGATTACAGATGATTTATGAACCATGATAAATTATTAACAGCAATAGGGTGTGTATGAATGGTTTTAAGCAAGCTATTTTCAATCCATTAGAGTTCAGGTCCCAGAGGGACAGAACCAACGGCCCTACTTTCTAAGATTCCATTTCCCTTCTGGGTCCCCTCTCGCCTTGGATGGTGGAGGTTGGAAATATCCAGTCCCTTCTGGTGAGGCTACCAACAGACAGGGTATGGCTTTCTTTTGATCTCATGTCCCCCATATGTGACTGAGCTCCTCCTGGAAGCCTTTCTTTCAAACACCCAACTTGAGGAGGGACGCAAGCCTTCACTGAGGCCTCTAAGAACAATGGTTGCATCGGCTCCATGGATGGGAGTACTATACAGCCTTTAAAAGAACAAGGACAATCTGTATACATTGGTGCGGTGGCCAGGATGCATTTTTCAATGCTACCTTTTGTGTAAGATATGATTGATATTTTATATATTATACATCTATACTTATAATTTCAAATATAAACAGTGAAGGTATAAAAACCCTAAAAATAGCTAACTAAAGGATAGAAGAATACAGGTGTGGTGGCTCATGCCTGCAATCCCTGCGACTCAGAAGGCTGAGGCAGAAGGATCAAAAGTTCAAGGCCAGAGGCAGCCTGTGTCACTTAGGGAGACCCTGTCTGTAGGTAAACAAAAAAAGGGGCTGGTGGGGGAGCTCAGTGGTAGATTGCTTGCAAAATATGCAAGAGGCCTTGGGTTTGTCCCCCCAGTACCACAAAACAAATAGACAAATGAAAAATAGAAGGAATAGACTGACATCTCATATTTGTGGGGCCAGGACATAAATGAAAGCTCACATATTCTATGTCTAAATATTTGAAATGTTTGAAGGTTAACGAATCATTAAGTATGCTCTGCGTAGCCAGGCACAGTGGCTCATACCTTTAGTCCCAGATACTCAGGAGACTGAGGCAGGAGAATCATAAGTTCAAGGCTAGCATGGGCAAGTTAGCAAGACTCTGTCTCCAAATAAGAATTTAAAACACCCAAACAAACAACAGCAAAGAATCCCAATAACTAACCATACAGGCAAACAAAAACCTAAAAATAAAACAGAACAAAACAAATATCTCATAATGAACATTCTTTTGCTGGTAATGCCAAATTAATTGATCTTTCTTGAGTGATTATTATTCTTAGATATTTAAAAAATTAATTTCAGGCTAAGGATACAGTTCAGTGGCAGAGTGCTTGCCTAGCATGTGTAAGGCCTAGGGTTTGTAAAACAAAACAGAACAAAACCAAAAACGACTTGACTATGATCGCTGCTATAGTTTGGATATTGGATATTCCCCAGGGCTGAGCATGGAGCTCAGTGGTAGAGTCCTTGCCTAGAAAGGGCAAGGCTCTTGGTTCAATCTGGAAAAACAAAAAAAGTTGATTATTGCAAAGATTTATCCACAATAACACAAAGCTGACTAACTCAATGGTTGTAAAAAGGGTGATTTTCACCTCATAGAAGAGCCTTCCCTCTCCCCCGCCCCTTTTCTTCTTCTAAGTGGTCTACCACTGAACTAAACCCCCGGCTGTGACACACAGTCTTTTAAGGAAAAAAATAGTAGCCAGACATGGTGGTGCATGCCTGTAATCCCAGTGATAACAGGAGGTAGAGGTAGGAGGATCTGTTAAACTCGGGAATTGAAGGCTAGTCTGGGTAATGTAGCAAGACTCTATAAAAAAGAAAAGAAAAGAAGGAAGTCAGGAAGGAAAGGTGGAAGAAAAGAAGGAGGGAGGGAAGAAAGAAAAAGAAAGGAATGAGGGAAGGAAAGAAAGAGGGAAGGAGGGGGAGGGGGGAAGGAAGGAAGGAAAAAAGGGAGGGAGTCATTGTTTGAATCTGAAATGTCCCCCAAAGGTCATATGTTTGAGTGTTTGGTCCCCAGATGGTGGCACTCTTTGTAGAGGGTATGGAACTTTGAGAGGCAGGATCTAACTTTGTGGAAGTAGGTCACTGGAGGGCCGACCTTTGGAGGTGTTTAACTGGACCTGTGGTTCTGGTTGCTCTCTCTACTCTCAGCTTCCTGATCGCAAAGATGTGAGGTTGTCTGCCAAGGGCCCTACCAACTGCTGCCTCCATGCCTGCCCTGCTGCCAGAATGGATGGATCCTCTAACCTTGTTGTTGTTGTTGTTAGGTGCCGTCGAGTCAGTATCCGACTCATAGCGACCCTCATAGGGTTTTCAATGGCAGACTGTTTTGGGATTGCCTTGGGAGTGGATTGCCAGGTCCTTCTCCCATTTTTGCGGTGCTGGGAATTGAACTCGGGACCTCAGAGACTGCAGCGCAGCACTCTACCAACTGAGCTAAATCCCATCTCTAACCTTGAGCCCCCGATAAATATCGCTTCCCACAAGTTTGCTTCAGTCAGATTCTCTGCCTATCTGAAGGAAGGGAAATGGAAGACAAGAATGAAAGAAAGGAAGAAAGGAAGGGAAGATGTTCTACATTATGTGCCATCAGGGAAATACAGATTAAAACAATAATGATACCCTACATACCTGTTAGAATGTCCAGATCCAAAACACTGACACCACCAAAAGCTGGGAGGATGTGAAGCAACAGGAACTCTCATTCAAGGCTGTTGGGAATGCAAAATGATACAGCTGATTTGGAAGACAGTTTGTGATTTCGTACAAAATTTAACACTTATGATACAGCTGTCATGCTCCTTGATTTTTCACCCAAATGAGTTAAAAACATATGTCCACACAAATGCACTTGAATGCTTATAGCAATTTTATTTTTAATTATCCACATTCGGAAACAATCAAGATGTCTTTCGATAGATGAATGGATAAATAAATTGGTACATCCACACAATGAAATATTATTCAGCAGAAAAAAGCCACAAAGGATATGGAGGAAATTTAAATTCAAATTGATGAGTGGAGCTGGGCGTGGTGGCGCACCCCTGTAATCCCAGCAGCTTGGGAGGCAGAACCAGGAGGATCCCAAGTTGGAGACCAGGGAAAGTCTGCATAATTTAGAGAGATCCTGTCTCAGAAAGTAAAGAAAAAGCCTGGTGTGTTGGCGCGTGCCTGTAATCCCAGCAGCTCGGGAGGTGGAGGCAGGAGGATCGCAAGTTCGAGACCAGAGGCAGTCTGTGTAATTTAGCGAGACCCTGTCTCAAAAAGTGAAAAAATGGGCTAGGGGTGCAGCTCAGTGGTCCAGCACTTGCAGAGCATGCAGTTGCAAGGCCCTGGGTTCAATCCCCAGTACTGCCAAAAAAAAAAAAAAAAGAAAGTAAAGAAAAAAAAAGGGGTGGGGCTGGGGGTGCAGATCAGTGGTCCAGCACTTACGAAGCATGCAAGCGCGAGGCCCTGGGATCAATCCCCAGTACCACAAAAAATAAAATAATAAAAAATAATTGATGAGTGGAAAAAGCCAATCTGAAAAGAATACATTCCCTGTATAATTCCAACTCTAGGACATTCTAGAGAATGTAAAACTATGGGAGCAATAAAAAGATCAGTGGTTTCCTGGGAGTTTGGGAGGCGGCGGCGGGGTGGGAGGGGATGAAGAGGCAGAGCATAGAAGTTTTTAGGGCAGAGAAATTGTTCTGGTGATACATGTCATTATGAGTTTGTCCAGACCCATAGAATGTACAACACAAAGAGTGAGTCCTAATATAAACTGCTGACTTCAGTTAATAATAATGTAACAACATTGACTTATTGCGTGACCAAAAAAATTAAAAAAAAAAAAATAATAAATGACCAAACTTAAACTTAACCTTTTTGTTACACTTTTTTTTTTTTTTTTTTTTTTTTTTTTTTTTTTTTTTTTTTTTTTTTTTTTTTTTTTTTTTTTTTTTTTTTTTTTTAATACAAATGTCTGGCTATGTTTCCCTCAGCTTCTTGGGCTCAAGTTTCAGCTTCCTGAGTAGCCAGGACCATAGGCACCCATTACTGCACCTGGCTTATTGTACTTTTGTCAGTGTCATTAATAATAAGTAACAGTCCATCTTGGATGTTTAAGTTAAGAGTAATTTCATTTTTTGCTTGAGACCATGATTTGTTTCTCATTAGCAAATCTTTCATTGTTTTGCTTAAATTAGCTCTTCTTGTTCTAGGTTTTTTTTTTGTTTTTTTTTTTTGTTTTTTTTTTCCCTTTTTTGAGACTAGGTCTTGCTATGTAGCACATGCTGGCCTGGAACTCACGATACTCTTGCTTCAGCCTCCTGTGTGCTGGGATTACAGGTATGTGCCACCACACCTGGCCTTGTACTAGGTTCTTGTCTAAATTAAATCTCCTTGTTTTGCCAGGTTTGGTGGCTCACACCTATAATCACAACCACTTGGGAGGCGGAGGCAGGAGCATCGCAGGTTTGAGGCCAGAGGCAGCCTGCGTAAGTTAGTGAGATCCTGTCTCAAGATAAATAAAAAATGGGCTTGGAGTGTAGGTCAGTGGTAGAGCTCTTGCAAAACATGCATGAAGAGGCACTGGGTTCAACCCCCAAGGACTGCAAATAAATAAATCAATTAATTAGCTTATTTTAACAGCACTTAGCCACCATTCCTATCCTGTATCCAAGAGCAATTGTAAGGTCAAATGTGATAAGGATTTTTCCAAGCTGTTTCATCTTTGAGCAAATCCAGACCATTGTATGTAATCTTTTTATCAATCCAAGAAATGCCATTGGTGTCCCCACAATTAAGCTGCGTACCCCAACAAGTTCAACTATGTGTCATGCAGGCACAAGGCACAAAAAAAGTTTCTGGAGTTTTGGCCAGCATTTTGGCTTGGACAGCTTTATCTTGTCTAACCCTGCCGGTGCCATTGTTATAGACTTGCCCTTGGCAGTCATTTAATTCAGTGCCTGAACTCTTAAGTTGTTTGTTTGTTTGTTTGTTTTTTGCCCCAGTCTTTCCCTTAAGTCCAAACAGAGGTAAAAAACAGTTAAGTTCACATGCACATTTCATCTAGCCCTACATTTATTTATTTATATATATGGATGTATTTATTTGCTGTGCTGGGAGTTGAACCCAACGCCTTGCGCATGCTCTTCAAGTGCTCTGCCACTGAGCCACACCTCCGACCCCTTATTTATTTATTTTTTATTTTGAGACAAGGGCTTGCTAGGTTTCGTAGACTGCCTCTGGCCTCAAACTTGTGACCCCCCCTGCCTCATATTCCTTGAGTGGCAGGAATTACAGGTGTGTGCCACGGCACTTGGCTAGACCTGCGTATACTATTTAGCCCAGGCTGGGCTTGAACTCACAATCTTCTGCCTCAGCCTCCAAAGTGCTGGGATTACAGGTGTGTATCACCATGCTCAGCCATACATACACATTTTGTCCAGGGTTAGTTCACACACAGGGTTAGTTCACACACACACTCACCCTGGCACAGCGATACCTGGCACCTCTATAGTCGCACCTGATGATGCAGGTAAGCCTTGCGATCTGTCCAGTTGAGCAGTGTCCCCAGTCTTCTGTCCCAGTGTCCTTTCTCTCACAGCGTGGAGATGGTGGTGACGTGGCGACAGTTCCTCTGTTCGTGGGGGGCTCAGCGTGACATGGAGTCTGTCATCACTCAGACTGGAGAAAGCCCACCTGCTGTCAGGTCTCCTCTCTTACACAGTTCAGGGTGGCATCTGTGCTCCATCTGGTTATCTTGCATCGATGTCATTGTGCCGTGTGGTTATCGGGTGCCAGGGGCCTAACTTTATCACTCTCGTGCACACATGTCACTCTCCCCTGGGGCAGTCCCAGGGGACTTAGGTTACATCAGCATTTCACACTTTATGTCTTACACACAGTTTCTCTCATTATTTACTTCTATTCCTATTACAATCATTTCTATCGTTTATTCCTATTACACACAATTAATTCCTATCCCTTATCCACACCTGGGTATTCCTTACACACACAGGTTTATTCCTTACATATTTCAAGAGAAATATGAATTAATATTAGAAAGTGTTCCTCAACCATTATTGCAAATAGTGTATTAATTTCTGAGTATTTCTGGAACCACACATTGGAGCAGGAAGAACAGCAAGAAGGATTTGACCAGTTAATTAATTTATCTAATTAATTTCTCTGTCTCTTTCTTTTGAATATAAGTGCTTCTACTCCCCTCATGCCTGCAGCCGTACCACTGTGGCATCCAATCCCATCAGATCTTGGAAGCTAAGCAGGGTCGAGCCTGGTTAGTGCTTGGATGGGAAACTTCCTGGGAATACCAGATGCTGTAGGCTTGGGAGAAGGAACTGACAGTCTACTCCCAAAAAACAATCAGCCATCGAAAACCTTATAAATAGCAGAGAAGCACTGACATAGTGCCAGGCATGGCACAGTGTTGAGGAGTGATTCAGCTGTTGTACATAGGGTCATTAGGAGTTGGACCCAGATCCATGGCACCTAACAACTACCACTACCCTCATAGACTCCTGCTACATGACCCACAAACCTCATGGCATTTGGACACAGTGACTTCATGGGCATGGGTCTGAGAGGTGCAGAAGTGCCTCTCTGGGCCTGAATTGTGCTGCTTCCCAGAGCTGATGTTTGGAGTCACACTCTAGTTCCCAATGCTGGACCCTGACCAACGGAGGAAGCCATGTGTTCTGTTATGAAAACGTTTTTTGGTGATCTGTGGGGCCCTCGAAAGCTTCAGTGCTACTGGGGAGTCAGGGTGGAGGGGACAAGAACAAAAGCAAACTTTCAGTGAATGTACCTTTGAATATCGTTTTGACTTTGGGACTCTGAAAATGATTTGCCTTCTTTCCAGTACTGAGGCATTGAAGCCATGGCCTACTACTCTACTCTAGAGTAGAGTGCTCTACTACTGAGCTGCACTCCTATGCACCTCCACCCCTTTTTAATTTTGAGACAGTCTTGCTAATTTACCCCAGCTGTTTCTGGCCTTGAATTTGTAATCCTCCCATGTCAGCCTTCCGAGTTGCCAGGATTGCAGGTTTGCAGCATGGCACTGGCCTTTTTTTTTTTTTGCCCCCTTTGTGGTACTGGGGATGGAACCCAAGGCCTTACCCATAGCAGGCAAGTACCCTACCACTGAGCTACACTCCAAGTCCTGAATTGTGTAGTTTAAAAACAAAATTAAATTTAAAAAATACAGCTCTAAAACCTTGGCAGCAATATGGATTATACTGAATGCTTGATAGGGAGATAAAGGAGAATACACAAAACAGCACAAACAACAATCCTGGATTGTGTGTTTGGTTTTTGTTTTTTTTTTTTTTTTGGTAGTATTACCCAATGTTAATCCTTAACTCCCCCATAACTCTAAAAATCACTGCTCTGGTACTGCTTGAATTTTTCACCAAGTACAACAAAAGCCCTGCCTGTACGAAAGCAGAAACCCACTGCTCCTAGAGCAGGCTCCTAGAGGGCTTCAGCTCTCCCCATTGCGTCTTCCCATATAACATTCTGCAAGGATAGTGCCTCTAGGTGTCCAATTTTCTCAAGATCTGTTTTATCAATCCCTGGGACTCACAGTGGCAAGCAATTTGAACTTCCTCCCTAAAGTCAGCTGGCGTCTCTGTTATGGCCCACAGCTGGGTTTCCTGGGTGGGAGCTGTGGCTCATTAGAGGTGGCTTTGGATTAGTAATTCTCAGATCATTCGTGGGGGGTGCTGTTTCCAGACAAATGGAAATTCTCTCAGAGGATCCTGCCAACAGAGGAGCCTTTACATGCTCCTTGGTATGGAAAACTGGCCAGTTAACTGCACACAGAGCAGGCACAGCAAGTTTGCCACATCTGGTTAAGGACATATGGAGTGTGAGGCACCAACGGGATATCCAGGAGCTTTGTGTGTCCAGGAAGCTGGGAGATTCTAAACTTTGCAAGAGAGGTGTAGGAGGAAGGCACAGATTCAGAAACCATCATGCGCAGAGGAGAGAAGGCTGTGATGGAAACCAAGGCCAAGGGTGCCATGAAGCACGGCAGGAAGGTTAATTAAGAGTAATGTACTGCCGGCTGGGCGCGGTGGTGGATGCCTGTAATTCCAAGGGCTTGGGAGGTGGAGGCACCTCGGGAGGTGGAGGTGGGAGGATCGCAAGTTTGAGACCAGGGTCAGTCTTCCTAACTTAGCAAGACCCTGTCTCAAAAAACAGAAAAAAAAAAAAAAAAAGGGCTTAGGGTACAGCTCAGTGGTCCAGCACTTGCAGAGCATGCAAGCGCGAGGCCCTGGGTTCAACCCCCAGTACTGGGAAAAAAAAAAAAAAAAAAAAGGAACAATGTACCTTGGACAAGTCAGATCCCTCAAAAGACAAGGGTAAGGACGGTGGGTTCAGGTATCCCAAAGTGGGTAGGTGTATTCCTCAAGATCTGAAATTGGAGGAATGTACAGTGTGACAACAAAAACTACATCAGCAACAATAACCGCAACAACAAACCACAGTGGGGTAGGGGATACGGAATCCATATTGTCCTCCTTTATTTAGAGATTAACATTTTGTGCTTGGATTGGACTGTGGGTAGAAATATGCTATTTTGTAAACCTCAAGTAACAAAAACTGGGAAGTCAGAGTCTGATGGCTAAAGAAGGGAAGTGGAAATTTCAAGATAAAGAGGAAGAGAAAGGGCCAGAGAAAGTCTTGAGCTGGTACCTAACAGCAGTAAGATAAAGGGTCGGGGAAAGCCTGTGGCGTTTTTGAGACTGCAATTCTTGGTCTGCACTATAGTGTAGCCCCATCTGTCCCCAATGCCTCACTCAAGGTTTGTTGCATATCTCAGCTTTGTATCAGTGATGCTTTGGGGGACTCAGGCAGTGTTCAGGATGGGGTGAATGGGGGACAGAAACTTTCAGGAGTCCAGGCCAGAGTGGAGATGGTGAACTCAACATAAGTTGGAAATGAAGGCAAAGGTGAATAGGGGAAGGATAAGTTACCCAAGTATCCTTGGAATTAGTAGAAAACACCAGGACTCTCAATATATATGGGATGGGGTCTCAAATATATTTAGAATATGTATTTGAGTATTAAAAGAAAGAGTCACTTCTTGGAACCTGGAGCCACTCAGGTGCAAATATCCAAACGCAGGGTCCAAGTAAAACAAGTTAAGAGGAGCCAGGGTAAGAACCTGAGCTACTTTCAGTCTGTGGCCTCTTTTCTCAAAAACAAGGAGATAATTGCCCCAGGTTATCCATAATTTGTTGTGATCCACACAATCAAATGCTTTTGCGTAGTCAATAAAACATAGATAGACATCTTTTTGATATTCTCTGCTTTCAGCTAATATCCACCTGACATCACCAATGATGTCCCTAGTTCCCCACCCTCTTCTGAATCCCGCTTGATTTTCCGGTAATTCCCTGTCTATATATTGCTGCAGTCGCTTCTGAATGATCTTTAGTAGAATTTTGCTGGTGTGTGATATTAACAACAAATTATGGATAACACTTTGGAAAATGGGAATACCAGAACACCTAATTGTGCTCATGAGAAATCTGTACATGAACCAGGAGGCAGTTGTTCGAATAGAACAAGGAAACACTGAGTGGTTTAAAGTTGAGAAAGGTGTGCGTCAGGGATGTATACTTTCACCCTATCTCTTCAATTTATACGCTGAGCAAATAAT